>NW_020868675.1:26744-45665 GCF_003789085.1 Penaeus vannamei
TATTATATTTGTTTCTTGCTATTCATATTGCTATTAGTATTACTTTGTTTATTATTGACATTTGTTATTATTATAGAGATTATTGTTGTTATTATTATTGTTTTAGTTATTTTGTTATTGTTATTGTTTGTATTGTTATTATTATATTATTGTGTTATTGTTATTGTGTATTATTATATTATTATTATTATTATTATTATTATTATTATTATTATTTGATTGCAATAATATTGGTATTATTGTATTATTATTATTTTGCATTGTTGCTGTTATTATTTTAATAATAATAATAATTGTAATAATTAATATTATTATTATTTTTTTAAATATTATTATGTTTATTCTCATCATTAACTGTGATTTTTACTATTGCTATTAGTATTACTATTGATGTTATTATTATTTTTTATTATTATTATTATTATATTATTATTATTATTATTATTATTATTTATTATTATTATTATTATTATATATATTATTATTTATTATTGTATATTTATTGTTATTGTTATTGTTATTGTTTATTGTTATTGTTATTGTTATTGTTATTGTTATTGTTATTGTTATTATTATTACTATTTTTTTTTATTATTGTTATTATTTTGATATTGTGATTATATTTGATTATTGATTATATTGATATTATTGATATTGATATTGATATTAGTAGTAGTAGTAGTAGTAGTTAGTAGTAGTAGTAGTATTAGTTAGTATGATTGTGATTGTGATTGTGATTATGATTATGATTATGAATGTGATTGTTATGGTGATTATGAAGTGATTGTTATGTGATTATAATATGATTGTTATGATGATTATGAATATGATCATTATCATTATGTAATTATTATATTGTATTATTTCTGTTATTATTATTGATATTGATATTATAATTATCATTGTCATTGTCATTGTTGTTATCAGTATTGTCATCATGATATTTTTTTTTTCTGTTTTATGATTATACTTTTTATTGTTAATGTTGATATTGGTATTGTTGTTGTTGTTATTGTTATTGTTATTATTGTTATTGTTATTGTTATTATTATTGTTATTATTATTATTATTATTATTGTTATTATTATTGTTATTATTCTTTTTTGTCTTCATTTATTTTTTAAATTTTATGTTTTTGTTTTTGTTCATTGTTATTAGTGCTATTATTATTGTTATGATTAATTTCATTATTGTTATTATTATTTTTATTATTAAGTTTTATTGTTATTGTTGTTATTATAGTTGTTATTAATATTCTTGTTGTTATTATTATGATAATGATTATTATTATTACCTGTATGATCTTCATTATCATTGCCATTATTTTATTATTATTTGAAATCATCATTATCTTTGTTTTTGTTTTTTTATCATTGTGGCTGTTATGTTATTATGGTTGTTACTGTATATGTGATTATGTGATATGATAAAGATAATTATTGCTTTTGTTATTGTTTGTTGATGTTGTTGTTTTTATTGCTATTACTATAGGCATCTTTTCCAGCGGTTACGGGAAACGCGACACCTCTTGCACGACAGGAATCGAATAGACGGTTAACTTTAAATGAGTTGCCAGATGCATTCCTCCTACTTTGGATATTTCATGCATATTCGTACTTATATTGGATATCTGTAACACCGCACTACCCACCATAAAATATCAAAAGCCATCTTGGATATCATATTCCAAAATACTGTTTACCTGTTGGAAAAATAACCAGTACAGTAAAATAGCAAGCTGTCAACTGCGATCATTCCCATTACGTCACAGAAATGGGCGGAGCTTAGAGGCCTGTCTCGTGATAGGTGTCGCGGAGCATTTTGCGACACCCTTATTGCCACTGGAAAAGATGCCTTATTACTGTTGTGATGATATAGTAATGATATAATGATAATAGTAACAATAATAATGATAGTGATAATAATAATAATGATGAGGATGATAGTAATAATTGTAATGATAGCAATGATGGTAATGATGATAATGATAGTAATAATGGTAATGATAGTAATAATGGTACTAGTAATAATAGTAATAGTGATGATGATGATGATGATGATGGATATGAATATGATGAATGAAAGCTGAAAGGAGGTTAAAGAGGAAGAGGAGAGATGGGAGGGAGGGAAAGACATGAGAGAAATAAAGGATGGGGAAGATGGAGGAGGAGGAGGAAAGTGGGATTGGGTGGATGTAAAGCTTAAAGTGAATGAGTATGAGGAAGATTGGGGGAGTGAGGAGAGGGAAAGGGAGAAGGAGAGGGAGCAGGAATGGGAGAGGGAAAGGGAGAAGGAGAGGGAGCAGGAATGGGAGAGGGAAAGGAGAAGGAGAGGAGCAGGAGAGGAGCAGGAATGGGGAGGGAGAAGGAGCAGGAACAAGAACGGGAGAGGGAGGGGGAGAGGGAGAGGAAGAATGAGAAAAGAGTGAGAGGCAGAAGGGTGAAAGAGAGGAGAGGAGAGGTTGGGAGGGAAGGATCTTTTATTTATTTTTTTTTTTTCTTCTTCTTTTGTGGCTTTTCAATATGTCCTGCAAGTTATTATTTTTTATCATTGTTATGGTACTGTGTGAGAGTATTATGATCATTCTGATTTTTATAGATGTTATTTTGATTATCTTTGTTATGATTATCATTATTATCATAATCATTATCATTAACATTAACATTACCCATTTTTTTATCAGTGATAAAGAAATTTATTTTTACTATTATATTATGTATTTTTATTTGTTTTTGGATTTGCATTTATATTTCTTGTTTTTTTCTGGCTTATTTATATATGTACTTTTCATTTATTTTGCTTTATTTGTTTCCATTTTCATTTCCATTTATTTTTTCCTTAGTCTTTTTTCTATTTCTGTTATATTTGTTTGGTGAAAGCAGTAATGATCATGTGATAAAAATGATAATTATAATGTGTAATGAGAATATTAATGATATATAATTATAACTTCTGTGAAAATGATTATGCTTAGTATTTTTATTGTAATTAATTTTGTTGTAATTGTTATATTTATCAGCATTAATATGATATTAATTATGTTGTTGATGATGATAATTATCATCATCATTATTACTACTACTACTTCTACTACAAATTGTTATTAGTGATTATTGTTATTATTATTATTAGGATCATCATCATCACTGTTATTGTTACTGTTGCTATATAGTTATTGTAATTAGGTTTACTGTTTCTACTAGGTATCATCATCATTGTCATTACTATTATCACTGTTATTATTTTTTTTATTCTTATTATTATCATTGTCATTATTATTATTTGTATCATTATTATTATTATTATTATTATTATTGTTGTGTTGTTGTTTGTTGTTTTGTTGTAGTATTGTTATTATTGTTATTGTTATTATTATTAATGTTATTATTATTATTATTATTATTATTATTATTGTTGTTGTTGTTGTTGTTGTTATAGTTATGGTTATAGTTGTTAATATTATTGTTATTATTATTATTATATTTACTATTACTATTATCATCATCTTAATATTTTTTCATTTTAATGTTATTATTGTTTGTTATTTTTATTATTATTATTATTATTATTATTATTATTATTATTATTATTTTTTCCTATTATTCCTATTATTATTCTATTACTATTACTATTATTATTACTATTATTGTTATTATTATTATTATTATTATATTATTATTATTTTATTATTAATATTATTATTATAATCATAATATTTTTCTGTTTAATGTTGTTATTATTATTGTAACTATTATCAATATTAACCCTAAGTTGCCGGGCATGGCATGTATGTACATGCCATGTGCATTGTGTGTTGAATTTAGTAGTTGTTTTTACATACAGATGGCTCCACAAGTACCAAGTCACTAATGAGCCGATTACACGAACTACCTGTCTCACCTATTTACCCTTTTCCATGATTTTCGATAATATTTTCTAGTACTTATTACTGCTGTTAGTTATATCGGTAACAATACAATTTATAATATTTACAACAATATTAAGAGTCAATATTGCTGGCATTCGTAGAAAATAAAAGTTTCCTACTTTTTCAAGGAAAAGTGAGGTTGCCCAGATCTACTAATTTATGCCTTTGTGGCTAAGCATTGGCAGAGCCATCTCTGTGCAGAAACATTTAACCAAACAATGCCCAAGGGAATGCATCATCTTCCCATCGACATTGGGTTTGGTTAGTTTCTTCGTCATTTTTGCTTTTTTATTCGTAAGCAGTTTACTAAAAAAGTTATTAACTAATTTTTAAAATTAGAATTTTTAAAAGTTATGAACTCATTTTTATGGGTCTTAGTCTAACTTAGATGCATTCGATTTTGGTGAGTATCCGGATATTATTTGTTTGTTAGCAGGATAACTCAAAAAGTGTGGCTTAACCTAACTTAGATGCCATTATATTATGGTAGTGACACGGATCATGATGTGGATCCAGGAATTTTTCATTGCATCTGTAACCCTATTGATTGGCGGAGATATGCGCCCTCTGAGTGCTTCTAGCTATTATTTTTATTGTTATTGTGATTAAGATTGGGATTATGATAATAACTATAGATATGAAACAATGATGATGATGATGTGATCCTATTCATGTTGTTCATATTTTTGTTTGTGTTCTTGTTGATTGTTGATTCACATTGATGTTCTTGTTCTTGTTATTATTTTTTGTATTATTGTTATATAATGAATGTTACTGATAATAATGTTTATATTGATATTACTTTTGATAGTTATTATGATTATTAAAATGATTGTAATTTTGTTATTGTTATTGTTACTGTTGTAGTTATCATCATTGTTATGGTATTTGTTTTTATGAGTATAATGCTATAATCTTTATATTTATTATAATTGTTGGTATTAATAGTTTTATTTTACTCTTTATCATTATGAGTATATTTTTATTATTTTTATTGTTATTATTATCATTTTGTTATCATTATTATATTATCTGCTGCTGCTGCTGCTAATGATGATGATTATTTTTATTATTATTGTTATCATTATTATCATTGTTATAGTTAGATGTAATTATAATTAAACATGGTATTATATATTAGATTATAATTATGATTATTACAATTGATAATTATGATTGTTTTATATATAATTTTATGATTGTTATTGTTATTATAATTTTTATTGTTTGATTATTCTTTTTTATTGTTATCATTATTATGATTATTTTTATTATTTTTTATAACTGCTATTTCTAGTTATTATTGCACTTGTTATAATTTTTGTTATTTTTAATATTTAGTGCTAATTATAATAATTATTTTTATTATTTGTTATAATTATTTTGTTATATTATTATTATTATTATTATTATTATTATTATTATTATTATTATTATTATTTATTGTTGTTGTTATTATTATTATTGTCATTGTTAATGCTGTTGTTATTATTTGTTTTATTTATTTATTATTATTATTTTTTTTTTTTTTTGTATGGGCAAGCAGAAAGTCATGAATATAAAGACTTTGAAATATTATATCTCCAAAGCAAAACATTATAAATAAACATGATAACATGAGTAAAATGGCTACATTCATATCGAGAGGAATTTATAAATAACAAATAAAATTCATATGTAATTACAGTATTAGCACATCTCTTCACAAAATATTGTTTCCTAAACTCATTTGTTGTTACAGTCTTAAGCACATCTTTTGCAAAATATTGTTTCCTAAATTCATTTGTAATTACAATATTAGCATATCTTTTCATAAAATATTCTTTCCTAAATTCATTTCTAAATTCAGTATTAGCACATCTTTTCCTTTTCGCAGAACATTGTTTCCTTAACGTTTTTTCCTCTGATTTCAGATGACCTCAGTAACCCAGAACCAGATCCAGATTACACAGAGTACATGGCAGGCTCGAATAAGAAGCTAGCGGGTATACCTGGCGTTGACCTCTCAGACCCCAAACAACTTGCCGAATTTGCGAAGATAAAGCCAAAGAAATCTAGTAGCGATGACATTGCAAGAACTATTGCCTGTCCGCATAAGGTGTGTATTTTCTACGGTTTTTGTGGAGGTCTTGAAGCTTGTGTTTTCGGGTGATTATTCATTCAGTCAGTGACAATTGTTCTGAGTTCTTTTTAGTGCTCTAGCTAATTGAATATTATATATATCTATCAATATTTGTTTTTTTATCTACATCTGTCTATCTGGCTACCTGTCTAATGTATGTATATATATTTATATGTGCTGTGTACATCCTTATTCATTTTTTATGTTACAGGGTTGCAACAAAATGTTCCGTGATAATTCAGCAATGCGTAAACATCTACATACACATGGTCCAAGAGTACATGTATGTGCGGAGTGTGGGAAAGCCTTTGTGGAATCTTCTAAACTTAAAAGACATCAGCTGGTGCACACAGGAGAGAAACCGTTTCAGGTAATCATGAGATGTAAGATATGAATGTTTGTTTTGACAAATATAGGAAAATGCATGAATGAGAATGAATGATTAAAATAGATGTTTTGTTCTTTGAAGTTCTTCTCATTTATACCTTTTTCTAGAAGAATTTTCTTGATTCTGATTATGTAATGATTTATTGGAGTAAGTAAGAAAGTTAATCTTACTGATTTGCTTTCATCAGGTTACCAATTCATTAACTATGATCATTGTTTACATATGAGAAAACCATAATTCCGCCTCTTTCAGTGTACTTTTGAGGGATGCGGCAAGAGATTCTCTCTGGATTTCAATCTACGAACACATGTACGGATTCATACGGGAGATAGGCCGTATGTTTGTCCATTTGATGGCTGTAATAAGAAATTTGCTCAGAGTACTAATCTCAAGTCACACATCCTCACCCATGCCAAAGCAAAGTAAGTGTGTTAGAAGGCATAGCTCCTTTTTTTATTTCATGTTTGATATGAAATGGGTAGTCTGTGGAAGGGGAGGAACTTGGGAATAACTAGCTTTAAACCCTAGAAGGCCAGTGGCATATGCAGGTACTTGAAGCACCACTACCACTTAAAGTAGTTATGTATTCTAATGCAGTATAAGCACTTGAATATTGACTGGCAGTGGCAACTAGTCACTCATTTTGGCTGGCAGTTAGGGGGTATTCGAGAAAAATGCATTATTGTAAGTCTTTTAAATGGTACATTTGGTCTACGACCAAGGATAGAAGAGGAAAAGATGGTATTACATAAACATGATTCGCTAAAATGACATGAGAGGATAAGTATGTAATATCCATGTACCTTTCCACAACACAGTATAGACAGATATCAAGAAGACAGCCAGTAAAGAGGAAGTCAGAAGAGGATTAGGTATTAATAAAAAAAGTATTTGTTTGAGGAAGAAATAGTTTGTTTTCAATAGTTTGAGTCATTATATGAAGTATTGTTTAATTTTAACTGCTATTTAGTATTACATAAAAAAAAAATAATAATAAAAAAAATAAAAAAATTCTTGGATCTGTTTCAGAAATAATATGCGAGGAGCACCAAGTACAACACCCCAGTATGAAACAGATTACAACTCGACGCAACAGTATGTTCAGGTGGAGATGCCGTCGCCAGATGACCAACAGTTTGTTATCTATTCAAGCTAAATATTATCCAAGTTTTAGTGGTATTGACTAGAGACAAAATGTTTGGTGTTACACCAGTGTATTTTTTATGCCAATAACATTTCCTGGAGTTGCCGGTGGTTGCAGACTAGAAACATACCATACCTATTTAGGTGTACATTTTGAACATGTGGAAAGAGATGTTATATTTAAGAAGTGCTTTATGATGAGATGTGTATGATATACGTAATTGGAGACAACTCATTCTTCACAATGAGAGTGATTTAATAAAGAATTAACCAAGATATGGATACTTTAATTTCGACTGATTTCTACTTCAGTGGCAGAAGAATGGTATAAGGAGTGAACTGGAATGGGAAACATCATGTAAACATCTGGTATAAAGCATGAGGTTTTTAGGCTGTCTAAAGTGTTGTCCAAGGCAGGTAACATGTAAATAGCATCCCTTCTTGTCATCCTACCTCTTCTCTTTTTCTCTTTGTGTCTTATTGTTTCTTTTGTGCATAATCAGTCAGGAAAAGTTATTTGATATTTGTTATTTTTATTGTGATTTCTAGGAAGATATATAGGACTTCAATTGCCTTTACCAAAGGTTTGTGTAAATCTTTGATGCGATCCTCTAGGTTGAAAGGCAGTGACCAATTATTATAAAGGATACATGTATTTGTCAGGAATAAGAGAGAGAGTGAATCTACATGAATGTCATTTTGTGTTTGTAATTGTATTTACCTGGACCTGCACATGCACAAAACAGACATACATGTTTGCACATAATTGGTTATAACTTTGTTGGAGTAAGAGATTTTATTAGTCTACCAAAAAACAAATCAAATGAAGAGAAAATCTTTTACTTTCATCCATTAAACTGTGAGAGATCTCTTAACTATAACCTAAAGTGTGTTGCTTTAGATCATATAAAGTTTCAGAATTTATTTCATTATGTTATGATTATAAATAGTTGTTTCTTAATACTGCTTTTTTATATTTTATTCCTGATGTTACTATTAGTACTATTACTATTACATTTTTGCTCATGCTATTTAATTCACCGTTATTAGCAATATTATTATACTGGTAAATTATATATATTTGTTTTTGCCAGAATGAATGATCTTAGCAATTTGAAGTAAGACATTTGACAGAAAATTAGTTGTGTATTATATATTTCAGGCAAAATAGGCCATTTTCTTAGAAGTTTTCAGTTACCTCACAGGCTCAGTCCTGAGAAAATAAGGAGCTTTAATTGAGAGGAAAGGTTTTATATTATCCATCAAAGCAGTATAAAGAAATATACCTTTGGCATTGGTGTTTCAATTTATGGGAGCTCTTCTGTAGGTCAGGCAGCAATGCATAAGAAAATGGCTTAAATCTTTTGATTTAAGTAATATTGTGTGTATGTATTTCTGTATGTGGGATAAATGGCAAAATGTGGCAGTCGTCAAAAATTGTTGTCTGTGGCTTAGTTTTTCTTGAACTATTTGCAGTCTTTATTAAGAAAAAAAAAAATTTAGTCTGAATTGAGAATTTAAGGAATTGTCTATTGTTTTGACTGTAAAGCTAGTAGAAAAGAAAAACAGACTTATAAATTTAAAGTAAATTTACAATCTTGCTCATTTTCTTCATCTGATACATACCTTTGGGGCCTGTAAGGAAAAAAGAAATTTCTTTAGAATGACTGATTTGACAGCTACTTCTATTTTACTTATGAAACAGCTATTCAAAATATCTGTAGGTATGCAGGTAAGATAACATTTTTTTTTGTTATTTGTTATCTTGATGGTAATCAGTCATGTGAACCAAAAAATTGAACAGGAAAATATTGAAACTAACTTCTGTTAGCGGAGCAGCAAATGGTATAATTGCATTTAGGTGTTTTATGCACAATGGTTTGTATCTATGAACTTTAGTTAGGTTTTTTGATTCTTTTTGAATTGTTATTTTTGTTACTTTTGTGTACTGAGGAGCTAGGAGGATATGCAAATGTACCCAGAATATTTGGTGTGTAGTAACTTAAACTTGAGTAAAACTGTGTTATACTGAGAGGAGTGTATGTAGTTAAGTTTGCTAACTGTAAAGATCTCACTATATTTATTTTATCAAAACAGAGTGCTTTGAAGTATGTATCTTGTCTCAAACAAATATATGACAAATGAAGTGGTTCTCAGACGATGCCATCATTGCCTGTACTAACAGTATTTTGATGCTAATACAACAAGGAGGAAGGTAACAGTACAATTATCAGTTAAGTTGTGTAGGAAAGGAATATTGATTATGTGAAGTGATTAATAATTTTTGTTACTAAACCAGGTCAAATGTCATCTTCAATAATTTATTGATATCTAGGCAATTTTGTCCTACAGAGGTCATTAGGACAAATCTGTTTTTTATGATTCTGTGAATCAGAACAGATTTTAAGGAAAAATATATTTTTAAGTCTAAGAAACAAAGTAACAAATATTCAGAGGGAGGTTTAAAGATTGTATCATTCTAAGCTGATGACAACATAAGTACTTCTTTGACTTTGAAGAATCAGCTTTTATGGCTGGTTTACTGGAAAACTTAAGAATTGTTTTATAATTCTGAGCAATCAAATTGCATCCTCTAGAGTAATATTGTGAGTTTAATGCAGTCTGTAAATTGTATTGAAATTTGAATTTAGAGACTGTATTCTTTTTTCATAATACTAATTTTATTAGGGCTTTGGTTTAGGTAACCCATGTCTAGCAAAGTCCAATGGATTTGCTTTTCTCTGAAGCTCCTAAATATTGCTTGTTAATATTAGGTAAATACCGTATATTAGAAAATGTGATAAGATTTGTATGTATGGAATTCATTACAATAATGAATATTAGTCAGTTAATAAAATATCTTTCATTCTGCCTGGTTTTGTAAGTAGTCAAAATTTTCATCTTTCTTTTTTCAAAGCTGTCCATCGATTCCATTTTTGAACATCAAATACTGACGTTATAAAGTCACATTATATGCAGGGTATTTACAGAACTTTTGTGTGACTTTTATTTCCACAATGTCTGATGGCCAGAGCTTTAGTTTTTTTAAAGATCAGAATTTTTTTTTTTTTTTTTTATTCATATAAATATTTTATTTTCTAAGTATCAAGTAAAATAAACCAACTGTAGTAGATTTAGCCTTTAACCCCTTAGTGATGGGTATGGCTAAGGATGTTATGATGTAATGATGTATAATGTGTATACACTTCATAAATCACTCTAGCGAGCATGCGGGTGGGCTGGCTGTACACAGCACACGCCCAGCCAGAAATGCTAGACTTTAGTAATAATTATTCACAGAAAATTCTGGCACCATCCTGATAGGGTTCATTTTTTACTTGCAGAGTTGGGATTTAGCTAATTCTCTTCAGAAAAACAGTGACTAGGGGTTGTCTATGGCACTTTTATTTTGAACTTTTCATGTGGAAAAAAAGAAAAAAGCACAGGTAAGCACTAGCACTGCTCGTTTTCTGAAGAAAGGGAACCATACCCCATCTTCAATAATAATAATAATAGAAATAATAATAATTAATTAAAATATTGGCTAAAGTAAAAATTTGGTGAATGAGACCTTTACATTTGAATGTTCCGTTCATGTTGGTCTCGTAATTATTTTGTGTGAAAATGCTCCGTTGTCTATAATTTGGTGTAAATTTTATATGGTGAGCTCGTCTTATGATATGAGCACAAGTTATTTTAGACATCCTTGGCAACCAGGCTAAGTGTGTTTAGATGTGGTTATCAACCAAGTTGGAATGACACAAGGATTCATCCCTCAGTGTGTTTTAAACATATTTTTACAATTTTGTAGTAACATTATTATTATTATTATTATTATTATTATTTATTAATTAATAAAAAAAAGGCATCGAAAGTTCCTTTTCCAATGAAAGTGAGTTTAGGAAGCTATATCAAGGATAAGTTACAATATATGCAGAATCAATTATATGAGGGCATTCTTGGAGACCAAAAGTTCAACAATGCCTGGAGGTGACGTTCTATAAGAATTTCAAGATTCTAGTCGTAATTTTCTATATGGACAATAAATGGGCAATCTGTGGCCTCATATAAAAT
The DNA here is from genome assembly GCF_003789085.1 of Penaeus vannamei. NCBI lineage: Eukaryota > Metazoa > Arthropoda > Malacostraca > Decapoda > Penaeidae > Penaeus > Penaeus vannamei. The sequence continues at coordinate 38,400 of NW_020868675.1, forward strand.
GGACCTGTAACTTATATCACACCTTAAAGGAGACTGCAGTTTGTTCTCTGTCCAAAATAATGAAAAACATACTTTTTCACCAAATCAGGAACTCATGAAAATGTACTTCAAATACAGTATTTAAAAATTACTATAATTCTTTTAAAAGTAAGAAATCCCAGAAGAAAACATTTTATTTGTTAGAAAAAAAACAAAAACAAAACAATCCCTTGCTTCTTGTTGTCGTGGGGGGGCTTAGGAGACGGAGACTGAGATCCAATGTAGGGATCTCCAGTCTAGGGCCTCAGCCTCGATTCAACTAATTTTGCAGGGTCTTTTCCCCTCCAGGTTTTTGTTTCCGTCCCTTCTACTGTCTACTTCCTAAGGTGTAAGAGCCGTGCTGAAAGGATGAAAGGCTGACCTTGTGCCAGTCCTGAATGGCCTGTGGGAACCATGGGCATGGTACTCCCGATTTAGTTGTCTAGCCCTTACCCCTGTACAGGGCTCTGGGGGGTGGACTGCTTATTTCCCTTTACATAATCAATACTTCCCATGGCCAGTAATGAAGATGTAATTGCCCCTTATTAGGGGCAATGAGGCTTGCCCCACTGGCTCCCCGACCCCAGGCTTCCTTTGACCACGACTCCGAACACTGGAACTACTACCCACTCCTCAATGCCTACTAGTGCATTACCCACCCATGCAGAGACTCAATCTCCAGAAGACATCCCTACCCTCCCAACTTCCTCAAATTCATCAACTCTACCCCTACAACCTTCTTCATCAAACACCCCAACCTCCCTTATTACTACCTTACAGCCTTATTCTCATCTCTCTGTAATACTACTCCCCTCAACAACACTCCCGCTTCCACACGCCCCCGTCCCTGCAGAACCTCGTCCAACTCTTAATACTTGTACCGGAACTGTCTCTATCTCCCCAGCAAATTTCCCAGTCGATACCAAAGATTGTTCAGATTGTGGAGAAGACTTGCTCGGCTGCCTCAAAGACTAGGATGTGATATCAGTACATTGCTACTCCATTCATCCTTGAGGTCATCGAAAGAAACCTACTAACATTGCTAAAATTACTTTCAGTACACATGACCTTCCCAAACCGGTCATAACAGATCAAACTGCCTTGCACATGTGCAAACTGCGGCATCCCCCATAATGTATTTTATAGAGGCTGTCCCACTTACAAGTTCGAGTCTGAGGTAGCAGTTCTCGATACAAAAATGGTCTCACTCTACGTGAAGCCAGACAGGAAACACGCCAACAAGGATTCTCTTATACTCCTTACTCCAGTAATGTCACTCTCTCTGCCCCTCCCCCTCCACCTCAAGATGTTCCTACACCTCCCTATACCTACCTACTTCCCCACTTCACTTCTACATTCAACCTCCCCCAGTCAAATTCTTTTGCCACTCTAAATCCAGACACCCCAATCTCAACCACAGCTCCAATCTCAACTACAGCCCCAACACCATCCCCTCTCCCTCCCCGCACTACCTGCAGTAGACAGACGAAACGTTCCACCCCTTCTTCCCCTACCGCACACTCACCTCCACCTACCTTTACCTTTACTCCTCAGACACCAGTCTCCTCTTCCCCCCTCATAAGAAAACCTTTGTCCCACAAAACTCTCCAACAAACTCCACTGCAGAAACTATGGAAGACATTCAAAGCTATATGCTTGAGACACAAAATTCCATAACTCATGCTCCCTCCACACTTGAAGTGATTGCCGATATCCATACCCCTCCTACTCATATTCCCCCTACACCCCTTCCTCCTCCTCCCTCTCAACACAACCTAACCCCCTCAATTCCGTCCACCACCGATATCCATCCTCCTGAAATCCATCCCCTCTTCTCATAGCACCCCTACACCCCTTCCTCCTAATCCCTCCCAAGAAACACATCCCCTTCAACTCCAACTATCCATCCTCCTACCACTAATATTCCCCCACACCACTTCCTCCTACTCCCTCCCAACACAACCCACCCCTTCAACTCCAACTATACGCACATTCTCCCTCCCTCCATCCCCTCTATCCTTTCCACTCCCCCCAGGATACACACGGGAATCACTCATGTCACAACCCCCCAGCTCCTTCCCCCCAGATTCCCCAACACTATCTTTCACTCATAAAACAACTAAGATATAGCTCTCCTACATTGAATATTCACGGTTTCGTTCTCACAGACCAGACCTACGTCATATCCTTGCTTCTTATAACATGTTCTCCTTCCTCAGATGCATAAATGTCCTTCACTTGATCTAATTCCCTTACCTAAACCACCATAACCCTTTCCCTCATCAACACCCTTACCCATCTTCAACTTTCCAACATTACTCTAGATAGTTGACGCATAGCAACTATCACCTGACATCAACCTTTACTATACTTCCTATAGTGCTATATGACCTTAGATGTCTAGCACATTTATTTCGCTTTTAACCATTAACCAGTAACCATTGTCAAAGAATGTTTATGCTTAGACTACTTTTATCCTGGCAGGTAATGAGCAGGGAAGACAGCTCCGTTGAACCAAATGAATCTTACAATTTTCGTTGTGTGACAGTTCTTCCAGTAATATAAATACACCTTTGGTTTCAGGATCAGAGAAGTCACATGCTGTTCAAGAACTCCACATTATGTCCCCCCCCAATCCCTTGCCTGTTGTTGTGGAGGGGCTTAGGAAACGGATCTCCCCTGCTTAGGGCCTCAGCCTTCGACTCAACTAATTTTGCATGGTCTTTTCTCCCTTTAGCTCTTTCATTTCCGTCCTTTCTCCAACCCCTTCTACTATCTACTTCCTAAGGTGTAAGAGCTGTGCTGAAAGGGTGAAAGGTTGACTTTGTGCTAGTTCTGACTGGCCTGAGGGGATCATGGGCACATTATTCCCATTTTGTTGTTTAGTCCTTACCCCTTAAGGGGACCCTGAGAGGTGGACTGTTCCTTTCCCCAACATAGTCAAGGCTTCCCATGGCCAGTAATGAAGATTAAATACCATATTAGAGGCTCTCCTTTGACCACGACTCTACAACTACTACCACTCCTCAATGCCTACTAGTGCATTATCCACTCAAGTTGAGACTCCTATTCTCCCAACTTTCTCAACTTCATCAAATCTACCCCTACAGCTTCTTCAACAATCACCTCATCTTCCCTTATTACTACCTTACAGCCTTATTCTCCATCTCTCCGTAATATTATCCCTCTCAACAATACTCGCTCTTCCACGTGTCCCTGCCTTTCTACCACCCACAACTCTACCAATATCTTAAATACTCTACGTAGCCCAGCCAAATGGGACCGATTTTTCGTGATCCCCCTATAGCTCCTTACTCAGGCAACACTTCTCTTTCAACAATGTCTCCAAGAGCAAGTGGGTAAGTCCCTTTCCGTAACCAACCTGATCGTTCCACAGTTACATCTGAAACTGAAGCTATAGAATAATCAAATCTAACTGATTTCTCTGGCAATCCCATTCCTGCAGAACCTTGTCCAACTCTTAATACTTGTACTGGAACTGTCTCTATCTTCCACAGCAAGCTGCTCTATGGATATCAATTGGTCAGACTGTGGAAAGTACTTACTTGGCAGGCTCAAAGACCACATGTAATATCAGTACATTGCTACTCCATTCCTCCTAGAGGTCATTGAAAGAAACCCACCAACATTGCCAAAATTACTTTCTGTATACATGACCTTCCCTTTCGTATCTATTGTTGGACAGTCCCTCCCTGTTCGACCATACCAACCTCCTCTCCGTCAATGTCAAAACTGTGGGTGCTCTGGACATCCTGGCAAACACAGCTGTTCCATAGACCACTGCCCCCCGTTTGCTCAACCCGGTCGTAACCAATCAAACTGCCCTGCACAAACCCGCACATGGATTATAAGTTCAAGAGTTACAAGTTCAAGTCTGAGGTACCAACTCTGATACAAAAATGGTCTCACTTTACTTGAAACCAGACAGGAAGCACGTCGACGAGGTTTCTCTCATACTCCCTACTCTAGTAATGTTGCTCTCTGCACCTCTCCCTCCACCCCAAGATGTTCCTACACCCTCCCCTATACCTAATTACTTACAAAGGAAAGGGTAATTGTATCAGCGGTAAGAGCCATGGTCAAAGGCAGGGGTCGGGAAACCAGAGAAATCAAATTTAGATAGGCTCGTTGATAAAGGGGGAAGCCTTAGTGGTAAATGGTTAATGGATGAAACAAATAAATGTGCGAGACATCAAAGGTCATAAAGTACTAGGTTAAAGTATTATGGCAAAAAGGTTAAAAAAGAGAACAATTAGGGTTAGAATGTTTAGATGGTTTTAGTGGTAGCAGAGTATGGTAGTGGAAAGGGTAAAGAGGGGGGAGCAAATGAAGTAAAGCAGAAATTAGTAAATGAGGAAAGGGGTAAATGCCACTAATAAGGATACAAAATCATTACTATTGGCCATGGTGAGCCTGAAATCTGAAGAGAAACAGTAGGAGTGGAGAGATTGCTGATTCCCACTGATGATGATAAAACTGCAATAGTCTGAGGAAGCATTTATTCAGGTGGAAGTGTATTATTGTCAAGATTTTTTTTTTTTTTTTTTTTTTTTTTTTTTTTTACATATTTGACATCTTTACTCAAGTATGGAATAGCAAGATTTCAGATTTTTATAAATTTAATTCTTTAATTTGCTATGTAAAGTTTCCACAACGGATAGCTACTTACCATTTGCAAAACTGACAGTGTAATGTTACTATAAAATTGTAGCAATGTTTAAAATGGAATTTTATAGGGAGATGTGGCCCCATGCTTAACCTGACAATTTGAATGTCTTTATACATATAAGGTATTGTGCCTTCTTCCCTTGAGGTCTATTTAACAGACAGACAAGGCAATTTTGCTCACTTTAGCTCTTGGTTCTGATATTTTCACCTTTTGTTCATCCTAGAGCTACTTTAACATCCTGTTTACACTACAGTTAAACAACTACATGGTAAAAATAACAATGTAATTTTGTAGAAAATTTTACTTGATAGATTTTATAAACATCCTGCTAAAACATGGTTTCACTGGTTCATTTTTATTATACTAAGGTGTTCGATTTATGTCAATACAAATACTTTCTGTAAACAAGGTTCTTGCACAACATGAAATAGTATTTCCTACAAGTAAAATTTAATGTTTGAATCTACAATTTTTAAGACAGTACTGTATCTACATGATCCCTATTATATTTCTACTTTATTTAAAACTTCATGTAGTGAGAAAGAAGGAAAATCAGACTAAAATTACATTCATAAAGAAAATAAATACAATGCATAAAAATTATAATGTCACATCTTTCTTAAATGTCTCTATATGCCTTTTCCTTCTACCTTCATGAAAGTGAAATCAACAAAAACACATTCTTCAAATAACAACATAACTCCTTATAAAGAATATATCCACATAGAACACCCCGTAAAACTATAAATCAAAATAACCAGACAAAAGGAATTACTTAAATATACACATTCACATCAATGTGGTTCTCTTCAACTTTTCCTCTGGCGGTCTCTTCATCACTTGAGCAGCGACCACTTCAGCTGTTCACGGGCAGACTGAAGAACCTGTACAAGAAAAAGAGAGGTAGTTCAATCATCCTCACCACATGAATAGAAGACTTATCACTCACATATTACGGTCAAACATGTAACTGAAGTAGTGGCAAATCTTTACGATCCTTGCAAATATATATTTAGAAATCAACTCGACAAATATAGCATTTAGGCAGATAGCTTGAGTGTGTTAATGGTGCAAAACGACAAAGGGGTTATTTGACAAAAGCAGATAATGTGTGAAGGAGGAGAAAACAGAAAAAACAAAGTGTGTGTGGTTACATTTCAAGTTGTGTTTCTGTGAAAAGTGTTCTTGCATGTGAGAGAAAGTAAAAAAAAAAAAAAAAAAAAAGAAGGTGAACCATTTGTGAGTTGGGTGTTCATACCTGTGTGCCAAACAGAGAGCAATGATGCGCTTACATCAATGTTATTTGGAAACAGAATATATAAGAGGTTTAGATAAAACCGTCACATGAGAAATGTGTTTTTTACTCTTAAACCTAGGAAACAACAAGGTGATGTGCATTGATCACAGTTTCATTGTGGGTGAATAATAAGTCTGCAAAAGCAATTTAATTGAAAAGAGAAAAAAATACAAAACCAAACCATTCTATAATTCCCTCACCTTTTATTTCTTGGAAAAAACACCTAGCTTAACTAGCTGTCTTGAAAAACTGAGAATAAACAGAGAGAGAAGGCAATAGCACAAAGAGAGAGCAAAAGAAGAGTGAAGAGGAAGACAGAAAGAAAGAACAGAGTGAAAGGGAAAAGAAAGAGAGAAGAAAATAAATGAGAGGGAAAATAGAAAGGGAGAATGAGAGAGGGAGAGGGAAAGAAACAGGGAGAGAAAGGGAGGGAAAGAGTGAGAAAGGGAGAGGGGGAAGAAGAAGCGTGAGAAAAAAGGAGAGGAGAGAGAGGGTGGGGGAGGGAGAGGGAGAAAGAGAAAGAAAGAAAGAAAGTGAGTGAGTGAGAATATGATGAAGGGAAAGAAGGAGAACAGCAGGGAGAGGGAGAGAAGAAAGAGAAAAAGAAAAAGCAAGAGATAGAAATTAATAAATAGAGTGAGAGAGGGAGAGAAAGATAGGAAACGAAAGCAAGAGATAGATAGATATAGAAGAAAAAGGTGGAAGGATGGAGAGAGAGGAAAGAGAGAGAGAATGAATTTCACTGAATGTCCACATAATTCACCCTTTATGCAAGTAGTTTTAGAGAACTGTTCATTGAACTTTTATTTTCATATATAACAAGAAATTATTAAAAAAAAGAAAATATACTCAATAACACAGATGGGTATACTGTCAACTGCTACCTTTCACTTAAAAAGCCTTATATCTGATTTCATCATGTGCATTGTAATTTTCAAAATAATTCATGCTGTATTTAGAACAGAATCTCCTGTTTCAGAGAGAGAGAGCGAGAGAGGAGAGGAGGGGAAAGAGGAAGAGAGGGGGAGAGGAGAAGAGAGGAGAGGAGAGAGAAGGAGGGAGGAGGGAGGGAGGGGGGAGAGAGGGGAGAGAGAGGGGAAGAGAGAGAGGAGAGAGAGGAGGGGGAGAGGGGAGGGGAGAGAGAGAGAGGGGAGGGAGAGGAGAGAGGGGGGGAGGGGGGGGGGAGGAGAGAGAGGGGAGGGGGGGGGGAGAGAGAGAGAAAGAAGGGGGGGGGGGGGAGAGAGAGAGAAGGAGAGAGAGA
>NW_020868675.1:45765-50765 GCF_003789085.1 Penaeus vannamei
GAAGTATACACTGCAGGCAAAGTTAGCAATCTTACTCATTCTTCAAGCATATTTTCCACTTTTATGCTCGTGTTGCAGGTCTGAAATGAATAACCATGTCCTTTATCCCACAGGAGAGAAGACAGGGATCTGAACAAATATCCAAGGGTCTGTAGTTGGCCTTTTAGCGATGAATTTAAGAGCCATGGACCAGAAATATATGACCTTAATATTAACAATCTATTTGGAAAATCAAAGAGCTCACCCAAAACAAAATCAAAATCATTCTCCGATTTGTTTCAATGCATTCCGCAGTCCATTTTTTTCGATAGGCTAAAGTACTTTTATAAAAAAAAAATAAATAAAATAAAACATTGCGTACTATCGGAGTAAACATAAAAAATAATTACATTATTTTCTAACTTCAATCATCTATTCAATATATTTTCAAGATTTGATACGACCCATGGTTAAGTCCGTGAAAGAAAAACAGTACAAACCGTTACACCATACACCTTCATGCTTGCTTTAACTTTACCTCTAAGTACACCAGGTACATATGTAAAACTATCAATATGATCTGATTTGCAGTGGTTCTCTTCCCGAGAGATTGATCTAGTTTCATTTTTGAAGAAAATTAAAGAGGCTCTGATATAGACAGCGCCATGGTCGGCACAAGTTTGTTTAGAACAGAAAATTGGTTCCATGGAAAACGTGACGTAGTGTTTGAGGACTCTATTAAGGCGCTTTCACCGTTTATACAGAATTTAATAGTTTACCGATGGTAGTGATAATCAAAATCATAATGATAATATTAATAGATATACAAGTCATGCACGTACCAGCGCTTGGTCAGCAAGCATCACACATGCAGAACACACAGCACACACACACACACACCGACACAGATCGTCACGCACACACACACACAACACGGTGGTCAGAGAGAACACACACATGCACAAGCGCACCATTAATATATATAGTATAATAATAGTGAATATATATATGATACTTATATATAGTAATAATAATCTCATATACATGATAATATATATACAAAATATATATTTATAATATACCTACTATAATATATTATATATATATTATAAATTATATGACTATATATGTGTATGTGTGTGATGTAGTTTAATTATATTTGTCAGGTATTATGTATATATATATGGATATATATATATTGTTATACTATATATATATTATATATAGTATATCTATACTATATGTGTGTGGTGTGTTTGTGTGCGTGTGTGGTGTCGTGTGTGTGTGCTGTTGTGTGGTGTGTGTGTACACCTATATATCATTCACTACCTCACTAATATATATTATATATATATAATATAATCTATATCTATATATATATATTATTATATATGTATGTGTAATAAAATATCATATAGACTAGTATTAATGTATATATATGGTGATAGATTACTAATATATATATATGTATACTATATCACTATATATATAATACACTAGATATACCATATTATATAGTATACCCCTAGTGTATCCCCGATATATAGATAGATAGATACAATAGACTACATAGATTAGATATGTAGGTAATGTAAGTAGGTAGATAGAATAGAGAAGTTAAATAGGCAGGTAGACTATACTACTATAGTATATATTACTACTATAACTATATAGTATATAGAGAGAGAGAGAGAGAGAGCACGACGTAGAGAAGAGACGAGAGAGAGAGAGAGAGAGAAGATAGAAGGCACAGAGAGAGAGAGAAGGGAGAAAGGGAGAGGGAGAGAGAGAAGAGAGAGAGAGAGAGAGAGAGAGAGAGAGAGAGAGAGAGAGAGAGAGACGGGAGAGAGCGAGTAGAGGAAGAGAGAGACGACGAGAGAGAGAGAGAGAGAGAGAGAGAGAGAGAGAGAGACAAGACAGAGAGGGCGCTAATTTCTCAACTATGTATATACAAATACGCAAGTATGTTTGTGTGCACTTTATACTAAAAAAAAAAACAAACTGTACATTGCATTTAAAACGCGCGAGTACATCAGATGCACCTCCATTTTATTTCAGGAAAAAGTTGTCCCATCTTGATATTCCGTCTAATACGATAATATATATATATATATATATAGTCTCGGCAGTGAAGAATGAAAAAATGTAACCAAGGATTTTTCACTGGTATTCCCCAAAAGCAATGAAGTCGAATGCAATTCCCAAAAGCAAAAATAAGAGAATCCTTTTGCCGTTGGTAAAAAAAAAAAAGAAAAAAAAAGAGAAAGAGGGGAAAAAGAGAGGAAAGGAGAAGAAAAAAAAATGCGTTTTGTGGTTTATGCCGTATAGGAATTTCCACGAATACATTCTGCTCTATGGAATTCCTTGCTCACAAAACACAAATATGTCGTAGTTTGTAATGGCTGGACTACATTTTTTTCTTTCTTTCTTTTTTGAATAGAGAGAGCATACTCTTTCCTCTAGTACGTGAACTGGAAATTGAACACACACAAAGAGGAGAAGAGGTGGAGAGGGAGTGAGAGGGAAAGGAATAGGGAGGGAGGGAAGCAGATCTAGAGAGAGTGAAAGGGGAGAGGAGGGGGGAGAGGGAGAGAGAAAAGAGAAAGAGAGAGAGAGAGAGAGGAGGAAAAGGGATAGGGAGGGAGGGAAGCAGATCTAGAGAGAAGTGAAGGGGAGTGAGGGAGAGAGAGAGAAGGGAGAGGCGAGAAAAGAAGAGAGAGAGAAGAGAAGAAGAAGAGAGAGCGGAAGGAGAGAAAGGAGAATTGAAAAATTATGTGTCACTTCCAACGCATTCCAGCGGTTCTACACTCGACCCTGTACTCACAGACTTCACCTGGCGGTCTGTGAATCACTGTGGTTTGTAGGCACACCTAACTACGTTGCCATTAATACAAAATAACATCTCTTAAATCACCAATGACTTTATGTTTCAAAATATAAGAATAGGCAAGACATGTACTACCTGCTGGAGCCCGAGTATGGTAGATGGCGAGCTTAGGGTTTAAGTTCAAATACCAAGATGTCTTGACTCCTTTATTGAATAGAAATGTTGGAGTGCGGCTGTTTCTCTGAGCGAGGAGTTGCTCCTTGGCTCACCACAGGGTGCCTGCCTTTCATCTCTTACAGTCGTCTAAAGATTGCTACGTCACGTTGTTAGCGTGTGGCAATCGGTGATGAACAAGGAAGTGTTGCAGCCTTACATGGCTTTTGCGGAAGGGAAAGTGCCCGTAAGAATCGTTGACACAGTTGCTAGAGCTAAATCGAAATGGAAGCACAAACTTCGGCAAGGAGAGTTTCATCCCAGCCAGTGGTATAACCTCACAAACGCACAGCAAAGACTACTATAGGACGACTTGCTACCACTGAAGCAACCAGATGGTAATACTGTAAGTCGACAGCAAGATATATTTGATCTGTTAGCATTTCACTTTGCCAGCAACACGGATGTCAATAAATCCGATAGAGCAGTACCTGGTTCCTCTAATAACGAAAAATAAGCTCTGTGACATGACATTCGCCACACAGACAGTGAAGATGTGTTAGAGGCCCTGGAAACAAGAAATACCAGGACCTGATGAAATAATCCCCTTCTTCCGAACTGCGCTGAGGAGCTTTCGCGCCCTTTGACCTACCGTTCACATATCACTCCAATGCATGAACGAGGGTTGCACACTATGCTGGAGAACTATAGACCAGTAACTGTTATCTATGTAAGGTCATGGATAGAGTTCTGGCAGGTTACCCCTAAGGACATCTGCATCAGATTATTGTCGGGTCGGCAGTTCGGATTTCGCACAGGATTTCTGTCCTCTGATTTCCTACTAATCTTGTCCCGAATAAAAACCTCGATGCCAGAACTAGCACTGGACATCGCCGGAGAATTCGACTCTATGGCACAAAGGTCAGTTGGCCAAGCTGAAATCTTTCGGCAATGAAGGTGCTCCCCTTGGTGGTCGCTGTACATGACCAAGAATCTACAGAATCGCTCACCCGTGCAGGGACTCCTCAAGGAAGTATTCTTGTCCCAATTCTTTGGAATATACACACAAATGACCTCATACACGCAGTGCCAGAGACAGATGCACACACACACAGCACTGCATCTCTCATATTACTGTTCCGAGTATCAGACGGCAACAATTACATTACAAAGACAACGATCACTCAATCTCATCATTTACTGGAGCACACTGTGGTGAATCGCAGTACCTTGACAGAATAAATAACAGATAGGGATTTCTTGGACGTCCTAGGAGTCACTTTTGGCGCGAAATTACTCTTTGGCGACTGTCAAGAGCCTTGCAGGGAGACTGTCAGTGTTGCGAAGGTTGAAAGAACTCGTTGGCCTGGGCGCACTGATTGTTTACTAGATATAGGTGAGGTCAGTAAAGGAATTTGACCCTTCACCTGGGGAGGAGCACCAGAATCCCATCTCAGGTCACTCGGCGCCATCCAGAGGAGAGCGGGAAAGTCACCTACTAAAGGCCGTGTCACACTAGCACTTTTTCCGTCATTTTTTTGACAATTTTATTTAACATAAATACAAACATTCTCGAATATAACTCTTGATTTGACTATGGCTGAAAAAGTTGACATTTTCTGACGGAAACGGTCATTAGCGTCTGACTGGAGAATCGACAGTTCGCTCAAAAATGGACAAAATTTCAGAAAATTGTCAAAAAATTGACGGAAAAGGTGCTAGTGTGACAGCACCTAGTGAAGGACGCCTCGACAGCCTCCAGTGCCGCAGACACGTCACCGGCCTTACGGTGTTCTTCGAGGCAACCATGAAGCATCTTAGAATAATGCCCGATCACACTAGCACTTTTTTCCGTCAATTTCAGGGGTTCCGTCTGAATTTGAGGCTTTCCGCAAGGATCGTCTACAAACGGAACGCCTCCCAGACCAAGACGGTTACGACCGTTTCCGTCTGACTAATTTCCGTGTTGATCTTGTGATATTAATAAATTAGATAGGATGAGTGAATGTTAAGCTAATATTATGATATTAATAAATTAGAT
>NW_020868675.1:53265-55765 GCF_003789085.1 Penaeus vannamei
CCAATCACCATCAAGACAGCATGATGGTGATTGGCTGACGGGCACAAGAGGCCGGTCCAACTGTCTGTCTGTCCCAAGCATTTATGAGTATGAGCACTCACCTCAGCACTCAGAACATAGTCCTAATGTGATGGGATCATTCAGCATCAGTGACATGAGGGCACATTAACAATTGTCATTGGGTTTTCAAAACAAAAAATGGACTAAAAAAAAAAAAAGAAGCTAAAATCAGATTCATCAATTATGCTTAATGTTTTCATGATCAACTTTATCATTGTAAAACAACTGACACAAAAATTTGTCAAAAGTGATTTTAGCGTGAAAGGACCGTGAGATAAATTCGTGGCTTATTTTTATGATTTATTATAAATAAAAATACAAACTATTTATGAGTGCATAATATCAAATCACAAGATTTATATCACTTCAGCTCATTCATATAAACACACACAATCTGTAACTCTGTTAACAAAAATATATCCATATAAAAAGGTATAAAACATGTAAATCTACAAATAGATAAAATTCAACATTTATAAACATGATTCAATAAAATTCATGGCAAAAGTACAATGACTCATTCTATACTTCAAATTAATTTTAAGAGTATCTAAAAATCAGGTAAATGATGAAAATATAATTCTAACAAATGTAATGAATGAACATTTATTGAATATGTTCATGAAATAGTTACATGAATATCATGGCACTAAATAAAACAATTCCACCTCAAAGAACGGAAGGAAACTACATCAATGAAGGAGAGATATTTAGGAGGAGATATTTACACTAACACCACTCCATGAGCTGCTGAAGTGTAAGTTCTAGACAATGATCAACCCGTTAAATATCTCCCCATTCGAAACATGCAAAAGTCTTGACAAACATTAAATCATACAATACGGGCAAAATAAACATCATGGCTGTAAGGCACCATTTACAAAATAAATGAGAGGGAAATAATTAGAAGTAAAAGAGCAGTATATAGATAGATATATTCAATAATCAGATAAAACTAGGCTAGTGAAATAATTATTTCTTTAATTTCTCTCACTGAACGAGCCTTGAGCAATGTTAGCAACCCATTTAAAGTACTTCCACCATATCATCTTTGGAAAATAGTAACAAATTATAGATGGTGTATTTTGGAACGACCACACTGTATATTGTTGTGCTATCAAATGCTAATGTTTTATTTCTATAGAGTAAAAATATACACATTCATGTGTATTCATTTACTGGACATTAGAAATATATAGCCAGATACCAGCAAATAAACTCCTTTTCACAATAGTGTGAAGCGATTACTGCTATTACTTGAGGTGCAAAAATTGTATATTTTCCATAAACTTAAGTGTTAAAATCTTAGATATGACAGGGGGAAAAAATATAAATGAACACAATTCACTAATACATAATTGTCCAAAAGCTAGGATAACAAACTGCTATGTAACTGAAAATCAATGACAATGATGGTATGATTGATGATAACATGATGATGACAATGACATTGACAATGACATTAACATTGACACTAACATTGACACTGGCACTGACACTGACAATGACAATGACGATGACACAGACAGAGAAAATGTATTAAAGGCCCTAGAAACAAGAAATACTAGGGCCTGATGAAATAATCTCCTTCCGAACTGCCCTGAGGAGCTGAGGAAAAAATATAAGAGAGCACAATTCACTAATACATAATAGTCAAAAAGCTAGGATTACAAACTGCTATGCAACTGAAAATCAATGACAATGATGATGACGATGACGATAACAATGACGATGTCAATGACAACGACCATGGCAACAACAAAGATGATGAAGATGATAAGGATCCCTTATGCCCCAGGAAACAGTTCATGGGGTTACTGCAGCACCCTTTTCCCAGTGGTACACGTCCTTTCAAAACATTACAGTACAAACATCCATTTATCCATATAATTATCTTACTAATACATTAGTGTCAGATCTTGGCAATAAGTCATACAGGCTTATTTCACATTCTCTCTTTGTACTGTATGTTCATAAATTTTCATAATATCAGATATTCTCTTTATGTCACACACTTTATTACTGCCCAAGTGTATGGTTTAACTCAATGGATGTAGATGGCATAAGTATATACCATCTCCACTGTAATTTAGTTTACTAATTGTGTTTACACAGATATGGCTCCATGAGTGTTCAGTCACCAATGAGTAAGTTACTACTCCTACCCATCTCATCTGTTTAAATTTTCATTGATTTTCTGGAATATCACTGTATATTATTTTACTTTTTTTACTACTATTAGCATTTTAATAAGATTACACCAATCATTATGCAAATACCAATAATAACAGTGTCAATATTAATAACATCTCAATAAAAAAAATCCCACAAATTTAAGGAATGGGGAAATTAGGCACAATCCCTCGAGCCAAGTCACTGTCTCCTTGGTGGCTAAGCACTTGTGGAGCTACAAAATTTACCAAAGATTGCAGTGGACCAT
>NW_020868675.1:60765-63265 GCF_003789085.1 Penaeus vannamei
TATATAAATATATTCATCATATGTATACATATACGTATATAATCAAGAAATAATTACTCACAACGTAAGTCTGCAGCCAAGCTCTGATTTCACCAGGGTTGTGAGGTCAGCTGACAGTGACCCCAGAGAAGACGAGAAGATGCGCAGCTCATCAACTATCTTGACACCTTGAGATTTTATGCCACTGACCAGCTCACTAACCTCCTCTTGTGATAGCGAACACTTTCTGAAGGTTACTTTCATGAACCTGAGGAGACAAGGCATAGTGGGAGGGTTGATAAAGAAAGAGTTGACCTTACATTTTTCTGTGTTTGATCTATATTAAATTTCAAAAATCTATATATATAAAAAGCAGATATATAATACATATATAAGGGGTTAGATAGAAATCTATAGATATAGATTATAGATATAGCTAAATAGATAGCTAGCTAAATAAACATATAGATAGATAGATCAACAGACAGACAGAGATAGATAGATGGATATGGATATATAGATACAGATATTGAGAAACAGAGATCATTGTATCATATGTAGAAAAATGCATGAATGAGATTGCTAACTTCACACTGCAAGAAATGTACCCAATACTTTTTAATTAAATATTATGTCAGCAAAATCACACATCATATACAGTATATGTATCAGACAAAAACTGAAGATTCATTTGGCATCCATGACCCATCACCTGTTACCTCAAATTTTTGTTACCACAACTCTGGAAATTTGAAGCTGCCTTGATGCAGTGTTCATGCTCTCCTTTGGTATCATGTATGCAATTTCAATAAACTTTCTCCCCTGTTTATGTAATCCTTCTGGGAACACTTTCACCTACTTCCAGTCCAGCACTGTCAGTGTGCACTGCCAGGCCACTGAATGTTCTTTAGTGATAGACATGAGCCCTGTGTTTGCAGATCTTGGTGCTGAAACCACATCCTATTAAACAATAATACATTTTGTTGCACTTACTCAATGTTATTTAGTATAAAACACTGGCACATTTGTTTACAGGTGGCTTCTTCTCTGTATCAGAGGTTCTTTATAACAGGTATATTGACAAACTTTGTGGCATTACAGTAGTATAAAGAATTTTAATGGAGGGACAGGATCAGACCTAGCTCTTGTTATAATGATTTCTGCTGAATTCGGCCAATGTGGTACGAAGCTTTCACAAAGTCCAGAGTTCCTCTAAAATGTCAGAAAGTGAAGAAGAGTGAAAGATAAAATAAAAAGGGAGAGTAAGTAAGCCACTGTCTTCAGTCCTCACCCTAGCAGATCAGTGTCCATGCTAGGCAGTTCCTCACACAATCACTAATCATCATGGTAAGTGGAATTTTACCATGGGCAACTTTAGCAGCAGCAATGTTTGACACAAGTGTGATTCCAGAGAAACAAAAATGTAAACATCATGTATGTAGCATTTAACTTGCTGAATGTTTGCTACTTACATTCTCCTACATCCCGCAAAGAAATAGGCCAGAACTACACCCATGGCTAAATTGCTAACCTCATGATACCAATCCCTTGCAAGCTTAAAGGACCAACGTTCACACACAAAAGTTGTGTTTGGATTATGGTAGTGAACTATGGTACTGATGGCTGTCCAAGCTGTGTTTGGAGAATCCATACGTGGGAACACGAGGAAATATATGTCAAAAATTACAAACAGAGGAGGCGCCGATATATCTATTTAAAATTATCTTCGGGAGCCTTTTTAGTAGAGTGGGTCAGGTTAATTTGGGTGTCTGTACTTAGGCTGAGAATGCATGAGAGTGTTATGGAGGAGAGGAGGCTAGTGGAAGATGAGAGAGAGAGGAGAGAGGGCTGGAGATGAGGTTGGAGAGGAGAGAGAGGGCTGGAGATTGGTTGAGAGTTGAGTCTACGGAATGGAAAGAGGTTAGGCTGTATGGAGGCTGGGGATGGAATGGTAACTTGTCGCGAGAGTGAGACGAGAGAGGGCTGGGGTTGAGAGACGAGAGAGAGATCAAGGGCTGGGGTGAGATGAGAGACGAGATTCCGAAGAGGGGCCTGGCGATTGAGAGACTCACTTGAGAGATGATTCTGGGAGAGATGAAGAGGCTGGTAGAGAAGTGCAGATGCAGAGTAGAGAGGCTGGAGACGATGAGGAGAGTGAGGAGAGAGATGTGTTCTGGGCGAGAGGGATGTGTCTGGCGATGAGATCGAGAGGAGAGGGCTGGGAGGAGCAGATTCCCTTTCCTACTATATGCTCCATGTAAAACAAGATCGCAAGAGGTCTCATACGTAGTGGGAATCACTTGATGCGCCAATAGCAGCTAAGTTATACTAAGAGAAGCCTGATTCACTTCTGATATGAGGATTACTTGGATAAAGGAGTCCCATGCAGAAATTGCGAGATTTGTATGTCAAAGGACAAGAACCTGACCAGATTGCATGAGGTACACGCACTTGTGAGTGAGGTAGCGAGAGTAGAGAACTTTAGTTCATTGGAAACAGGGATGTTGAGAGGATATCAACA
>NW_020868675.1:70765-75765 GCF_003789085.1 Penaeus vannamei
CATCTCATTAAGCCCATCCACAACAACTAAAATTCTTAGGCTATAAGTACAGACTATGAAATCATCTATGCTTCTGAAAGATCTCAATGTTTTAGGCATAAGAGAACTTACAAGGTCACGAAAGTTACTTACATGTGAGTCTCTACACATTATTGGCAGAACTAGATCAAATGATGCTATGTCCTTTATGAAATTTGTGCCACTTTCCCAGTCTGTTAATATAAACTTAAACATGGTTGTTTTTCCATAGCCAGCTTGCCCTTCTAAAAGTATCAGCGTGACAGCTTCATTATTACTAGCAATACTAGATATGCTCTCACATGATTCACTTAGTCTAAGTATATCTATATATTCAATCTCCTGATTTTTACTGTCCCCATTACCTTGCCCTATCTCAATCTTGGAGAACACACTTCCAACTTCAAAACAGTAATTACTTCCATCAAGGAAGTGGAATGGATTTAATTTCACTAGTTTCTTTATGCGTTCCTTCAGCTCCTGTGAGCCATTCACCTTCAGAAAAGTTTTTAAGTTTTCATGTAATAATACCTTCTGATATTTCTGAAGATCCACTTTATCAAGACTAGCATCTCTGATTGCATTAACATTGTGATTTACATTGGCAATGATTTTCTGAGTTTCTTGAAGATCTACATGAAAGCGAATTCCTGCAGTTTCGATGGTCTTAATCAAAATTTTTCTGATCTCTTCAATATTACTGAACATGGTGTTGTTGTCCATGCTAATTACTTTGTGAAACAATTCATTTCTCTCATTTTTTATCTCGGTCACCAAGGACTCAAGCCGTGTGTCATCTCCTGGCTTCCAAGCATCATCTTCATATGGTGCTACACCAACACAGGCAATCTTAATGCATTTATGTAGCAGTGACACATCATAAGTGTCTCCCTTTGGGTCGGCATTAATATTAGACTGCTGTGTTTTGTCAAACACCTTGAGTTTAATCTTTCCTGACTGAGGCAAGTCAATAAGAAAGTGCTTAGTCATGTTTGTCACAGGTACATCATTTGGCCAACCCCAGAGCAGGACCTGATATAACACTCTCTGGCCCTGGTTGCGAATAACCTGCAAAACCTTTAGGTAATTTTGGTCTTCATTTGTAAAGCCTTCATGTAACTTGTTGAGCACCGACATGATGGAGATTGCAATGGGCTACTTGTTGATTGCTGTCCCTGAGGAAATGAGAAAGATTATAAAATAATAACAATTTAGGATACTACTACTTCACAGATCATGAATTCTGTAGATGAGATTTCAAAATAATACAGACAAAAGGTTTACACCTGAGATACATAGAAAAGGAAAGAGGAAGTGATAGTACTTGCCATAAGGCTGACAGATATAGAGACCACAGAACTATTTGACATTATACAACTAATAAATTAGGCTTCAAACTATGCTCTCCATCACAGATTACAGATCATGGCCATTTGTAAGAAAATGTGGTCTTTCAACAAAGATATGCCTAAATTTTCTCCTCTGAAAAACCAAAGGTAATTTTTGGAATATGTCTACCAAACAGACTGCGACAATTTCTGTATCATTGGACTCCTCTTACTGTCTAGTTTCCAAATAAATATTGCACAGAATCCCTCCAAAACCCCAGATTCTTGGCTGGAGAGGGAATGAGAGGTAATAGGGAAATTGCGGGGTTTCCTCGCAATAAAACTTACATATCTGCATTGTAGATGGTGAGAGGAATCCAACGATACTGAAAACACTGCAATCCGTTTGGTGGACGTATTGCAGAAAATTACCAAGTCAAATGTTAGGTTAAGGCATTACTATTGGAAATGACTTCAAAGGCAAATGAAAATTTGAATTTGGTTATGGTATTGTGAATAAACTTAAGGTTAAATTTCAACCAGACTTGGGCAATTTTCTATCTTATGTCCGCTAGTCGGACTTCGATGATTTTGGTATCAATGTATGCCTACCACTGTGCACAATGCAAATATATAGGTTTTATTGTATGGGAACCCCCAGTTAGTGACAAACTTGGCCCCGATAGCACGGGAAGGCATGAAAGGTTCCAAGGAAAATATGGGGTTAAATAACATTAATAATATAACCCACAATGAAAATAATGATGATAATTCACATTACTTTTCATTGCAGGGGGCTGCACCCCTACCCCCCTGGGGGGGGAGTGGCATAGAGGTATTGGAACATACCTCTATGAACAATCATAGAGGTATTGGAACATTCCCACTGAAGCAGCATACTAACCTTGACATAGTCAGTATTGTATACTGAGGAGATTGTAGTATAATGAGGATGAACAAGGTATACCAAGAACAGTAGAGCTCTCCTCAACGGGTTTCGCGCAGCTCTTGAGGTTACACAGATAGCCTCGGATGATGGAGTGGAATGATATATGTATACTATTAAGACGTATATTAGAGTTAGCCAATAGATGGCAGTTATTATCCCATATTGTTTTTTAAGTGACTATGTCGCTATGTATCGCTAACATATCCTCAAGGTCGAATTTCCCGTTCTCTGGAACCACAAGATCTGTGTTCATAACTGAAATAGTATGGTATAATTTTCATTCTTCTGGAAACGAGATATGCATTCAAAACAGGTATGGTATGCACTTGTCTGCCACTGTCGTGTTTGGTACTCAGTCATAGCCACCACGAAGGCCAAATGTAGAGGGTGCTCCAATTCCGAAACGGACTTCATGCGTGAGGTTGCAATGTGCTTCCACCATGGCCTTCTCCATCAGAGCATCTATCAATAGGTTAATGCCTTAAAAATCCTAGATTATATAGTAGCTTATCAGCTCCGCATCTAGTTAGTATGCACTCTATCTTGCTGTGAATACTTTTAGGATTCTTTGTTTCCTTGACAGGGTAGGGGGGCAGCAACCCCCCATGGGGCAGTCATCAGGGACAGAGACCCCTGCAATGAATACTAATGTGAATGATTATCATACCTTATAAATCCTAGGTATTAGCTTTTCAGCTCCGCATCTAGTTTGTGTGCGCTCTATCCTGCTGTGAATACGTGGAGTTTTTGTTTCCTTGACAGGGCAGGGGGTAGCAACCCCCCGTGGGGCAGTCATCAGGGGCAGAGACCCCTACAATGAATACTAATGTGAATGATTATTATACCTTATAAATCCTAGGTTATATGGTAGCTTTCCTGCTCCGCATCTAGTTTGTGTGCGCTCTATTCTGCTGTGAATATGTGGAGGAGTTTTTGTTTCCTTGACTATTTTCATTGTGCGTTATTTACTTAGTGTTATTTAACCCCGCATTTTCCCTGGAACCTTTCATGCTCTCCCCTGCTATCGGGGCAAGTTTGTCGCTAACGGGAGGTTTCCGCACAATAAAACCTATATATTTGCATTGTGGACAGTGCTAGTAATGCGATACCAAAATCGTTGATATCAGACCAACGGACGTAAGATAGAAAATTACTCAGACTTGACTTTCAAAGCAAAAAATATATGGGAACGACTGGCCGAATCCACCTCAGAAACGTATCTCCGATTCCCAATGAAAGACAAGCCTATAAAACTCACCATCCGATAATCTTCTCTTTTATAGGGCTTTAGGCTCTTTATGTCAATATTCCATGGATCTCCGATATTTCTTTGCTTTGTGGGGTTTTAGATGTCTTCTTTCTTCTTTTATTGGGTTTTAGACGAGTTTTAGGTGGGCCTACGACACCCTCCCACACCCTCCAGCTGAGAAGACAAACGTAAACAAAACCTTGATGCGATTTTGTTTTTTCTTTTTCAATGTAAGAAAAAAACTATTTCGTATATGGATAAGGTGGTATTATTTTAAGTTTCATATCCATCTAATTTTGCTATTATTGTTTCTTGTTTAATTAACACCTAGACTACCAGGAGTCACTTTACCGTCAGGGGGAAAAAATGTTTACATGATGATTCATGTTTTATAATGGAAATATTAAAACATAATCAGAAAAAAAACGCATGAAAATATTTCTCTAAGGATATAAAGCATTTCCCGATAACCATCTTTATATTTGCTCAACTTTGTGCGGTTCGGACATTGTCAGGTTTTCCTATCTATGCCACTCAGGTGTACACTCGAGTGCTTGTGGAGGGACAAAGACTATAAGGAAAGATAGGAAAGAAAAGGACTTCCGCTGTGAGTTCGATAACCCACAAACGAACATGCTAGATGTCTCTGTTCAAATACATCGTGAAGCAGACGACGCGCGAAATTCGACTTTACTGTCACAATGGGTGGTGGGTGTGAAGACCGTGTCACACTAGCACTTTTTTCCGTCCATTTTTTGACAATTTTATTTAACATCAATACACATTCTCGAATATAGCTCTTGATCTGACTATGCTTGGCTGAAAAAGTTGACGTTGAGGTTTTCAGACGGAAACGATCATTGTCGTCTGATTGGAGAATCGACAATTCGCTCAAAAATGGTGAAAAAAATCAGAAAATTGTAAAGTAATTGACGAAAAAGTGCTAGTGTGACGGCACCTTTATCCTTGCATGATTTGCAAAAGAGATAAGGAAACACACCAAATTTATGTATATCGTACGTTTCCACAGGTACAACAGAGAAGTAAGTAATGTAACAGGTCAATTTCTATACTGAATCACTGTACCAAATATGTAAATATGATTTATAAATAGGATTTTATGTTGGGAACATGTATACCTTCACTCAGAATCATGTTTTAGATTATGGCACTGCTTTTTCACATACAAAATCTATATTAACTGCTTTCTT
This sequence comes from Penaeus vannamei, assembly GCF_003789085.1. Lineage (NCBI taxonomy): Eukaryota > Metazoa > Arthropoda > Malacostraca > Decapoda > Penaeidae > Penaeus > Penaeus vannamei. Next base: position 75,521 of record NW_020868675.1, read on the forward strand.
CATTTGTCACTAGGATGATAATAATATTTTGGCTATGCATGAAGAAAAAATAAAGCATAAATTACATAATTAAATTCCACACCTACACGAAAGCATACTTACACCATGGCATAAAGCTGTGGTAATTGTTTACGAGACATGCACTCGTCTGAGGCTAAGCACCTCAACAGCAGTCAACTGACTTTCAGGGAAGTAACAGATTGCAGGGTTGAGTGGGAGCTCTGCCCCCCCAACACCCCCCTCAC
>NW_020868675.1:78265-83265 GCF_003789085.1 Penaeus vannamei
GGGTACTGGCGACGGCGGCCATTTTGGCGGTCCGGTTGTATATATTTTTTCTTTTATGCGCACCGTATTGTTCGACCAATGGCTTCACACATAACCATGATTATATGCACGTCACATTGGTCTGATTTGATAGTTCTCCTCTCTCTCTCTCTCTCTCTCTCTCTCTCTCTTCTCTCTCTCTTCTCTCTCTCTCTCTCTCTCTCTCTCTCTCTCTCTATCTCTCTATCTCTCTATCTCTCTATCTCTCTATATCCATCTCTCTATCCATCTCTCTATCCATCTCTCTATCCATCTCTCTATCCATCTCTCTATCCATCTCTCTATCCATCTCTCTATCCATCTCTCTAATCCATCTCTCTATCCATCTTCTCTATCCATCTCTCTATCCATCTCTCTATCCATCTATCCATCTCTCTATCCATCTCTCTCTATCCATCTCTCTATCCATTCTCTCTTTCTCTACAGAGCAGTTTCCATGTAAAAAGTGTAAAAAGCCAGGGAAAGATGACCAAACGTCTACCTAATCTGGCTGAACTTACATTGAGTTAAAGGCTAAAGTCAGACACTAATAAATATTCACGCCTGAGGGGCTGCACCTTCGTGTTCGCCTTACTTGTTAACTATCTAATATTTGAAAAAAAAAGAAACATATATTTTACAAAAATGAGCAGTGTTTCCTTAAATCTTACTGTCCCATTATGGTACACACAAAGCCAAACAAACAAACAAAGATTTTCAAGTTCTGCAACAGGCTGTAGAGGGGTAAACCGCTGTCCTAAGAGCAATGAAAACATTATTTTTTTTCCTGGAACTGTAGTTGCTGAGCAAAAATTGTTGCTGCATCATGAGCATCGTCTATTCTAGCATCAGCATCAACATTTGCAGCAGGTCCTGTCTTTCCTGTGGTGTGGGGGTCGGCGCCGGCACTGAAGCAGGCGCTGGCACTGAAGCAGGCGCTGGCACTGAAGCAGGCGCTGGCACTGAAGCAGGCGCTGGCACTGAAGCAGGCGCACTGAAGCAGGCGCTGGCCTGAAGCAGACTGAAGCAGGCGCTGGCACTGAGCAGCGCTGGCAAAGCAGGCCGCTGGCACTGAAGCAGGCGCTGGCACTGAAGCAGGCCGCTGGCACTGAAGCAGGCGCCGGCACTGAAGCAGGCGCTTGGCACTGAAGCAGGCGCAGAAGCAGGCGTACAGAACTGCTGTACGAATATCGTGTGTTTTAGATATCGAGAGCCATGGGAGTGAAGGGGAATAGGGGGAAAAGGATAGGAGAAAAAGGGTGGGAAGGATGGAGGAGGAAGGGAATAGGAGAAAAGGATAGGAGTGGGGAAGAGGATGGGAAGGGAGGAGGAAGGGAATAGGAGGAAAAGGATAGGAGAAAAGGGTGGGAAGAGGATGGGAAGGGAGGAGGAAGGGAATAGGAGGAAAATAGGAAAAAAGGGTGGGAGGATGGGAAGGAGGAGGAAAGGTTGGGAAGAGGATGGGAAGGAGGAGGAAGGAATAGGAGAAAGGATAGGAGAAAAAGGGTGGGAAGAGGATGCGGGAAGAAGAGGATGGGAAGGGAGGAGGAAGGGAATAGGAGGAAGAAGGATAGGAGGAAAAAGGGGTGGGGAAGAGGATGGGAGGGGAGGAAGGAATAGGAGGAAAAGGATAGGAGAAAAAGGGTGGGGAAGAGGATGGGAAGGGAGGAGGAGGGAATAGGAGGAAAGGATAGGGAGAAAAAGGTGGGGAAGAGGATGGGAAGGAGGAGGAAGGGAATAGGGGAAAAGGATAGGAGAAAAAGGGTGGCGAGGATGGGAAGGGAGGAGGAAGGGAATAGGAGGAAAAGGATAGGAGAAAAGGGTAGGGATGAAGGGAGGAGGAGGGAATAGGAGGAAAAGGATAGGAGAAAAAGGGTGGGGAAGGGATGGAAGGAGGAGGAAGGGGGAGGAAAAGGATAGGAGAAAAGGAGGTGGGAGAGGATGGGAAGGGAGGAGGAAGGGAATAGGAGGAAAAGGATAGGAGAAAAAGGGTGGGGAAGAGGATGGGAAGGGAGGAGGAAGGGAATAGGGGGAAAAGGATAGGAAGGATGGGGGGGAGGAGGAATAGGAGAAAAAGGATAGGAGAAAAAGGGTGGGGAAGAGGATGGAGGAGGAGGAAAATAGGTGGGGTAAAGGGATGGGGGAAAGGGAGGAAAGGATGGAAGGGAGGAGGAGGGAATAGGGGGAAAAGGATAGGAGAAAGGGGGTGGGGAAGAGGATGGGAAGGGAGGAAGAATGGGAATAGAACGATGGGAAGAGATGGGGAAGGAAGAGGAAGGGAAAGAGCGAGAGAAAGGATAGGAGAAAGAGGTGGGGAAAGGATGGGAAGGGCAGGAGGAAGGGAATAGGGGAAAAGGATAGGAGAAAAAGGGTGAGGAAGAGGATAGGAAGGGGGGCAGGAGGGAGGGAATAGAAGGAAAGGGGGAAGAGGATAGGAAGGGAGGGCAGGAGGGAGGGGATAGAAGGAGAGGGGGAAGAGGATAGGAAGGGAGGGCAGGGAGGGAGGGATAGAAGGAAAGGGGGAAGAGGATAGGAAGGGAGGGCAGGAGGGAGGGGAAAAAGGAAGGGGGAAGAGGATAGGAAGGGAGGCCAGGAGGAGAGGGGGATAGAAGGGAGGGGGAAGAGGATAGGAAGGGAGGGCAGGAGGGAGGGAAGAAGGAGGGGGGAAGAGGATAGGAAGGAGGGCAGGAGGAGGGGATAGAAGGAGAGGGGAAGAGGATAGGAAGGGAGGGGCAGGAGGGGGATGAAGGAGAGGGGGGATACGAAGGATAGGAAGGGAGGGCAGGGGGGGTCGGGAGGGGAAGAGTAAGGAGGAGGGCAGGAGGGAGGGGATAGAAGGAGAGGGGAGAGAAGGGAGGGCGGAGAGGAGGGGATAGGGAGAGGGGAGGGCAGAGGGAGGGATAGGAAGGAGAGGGGGAAGAGGATAGGAAGGGAGGGCAGGAGGGAGGGGATAGAGGAGTGGAGGGGGAAGAGGATAGGAAGGGGAGGGAAGGAGGGAGGGGATAAGAAGGCAGAGGGCGAAGAGGATAGGAGGGAGGGCATGAGGGAGGGGATAGAAGGAGGAGGGGGAAGGTAGGAAGGTGAGCGGCAGGAGGGCAGGGGATAGGAAGGAGGGGGAAGAGGATAGGGAAGGGCGAGGGCAGGAGGAGGATTATAGTAAGGAGAGGGGAGGAGGAAGGGAAGGGCAGGAGGGAGGATAGAAGGAGAGGGGGGGGAAAGAGGAGTGGAAGGAGGGCAGGAGGGGGGATAGAAGGAGAGTGGAGAGGATAGGAAGGAGGGCAGGAGGGAGGGATAGAAGGGAGAGGGGCAAGAGGTAGGAAGGGAGTGCAGGAGGGAGGGCGGATAGAGGAGAGGGGGAAGGCGATGGAGGTGAGGGCAGGAGGTTAGGGGATAGAAAGGAGAGGGGGGAAAGAGGATAGGAAGCGAGGGCAGGAGGGAGGGGATAGAGGGAGAGGGGAAAGGAGGATAGGAAGGGAGGCAGGAGGGAGGGGATAGAGGAGAGAGGGGGGAAGAGGATAGAAGGGAAGGGCAGGAGGGAGGGATAGAAGGAGAGGGGGAAGAGGAGAAGGAGGCAGGGGGAGGGGAATAGAAGCGAGAGGGGAAGAAGGAAGGTAGGAAGGAAGGCAGGAGGGAGGGGGATAGAAGGAGAGGGGAAGAGGATAGGATAGGGGGGCAAAATACCTAGGGATAGAAGAGAGGGGGAAGCAGTCGGGGGTGGGAAAGCAGGCAGGTTCCGAAGCCGATGCCGAAGTAGCAGGAGCTGGAACTGGCATCGAGGGGGCTGAGGCAGACCTTAAACCTGAGACATCCAACGGTATTTGACCCCATGTGTCACTTGCTTCGTATCCCTCTTGAAGTAGGCCTATAGATGGCGGAGGGATGCAAGTTCTCTGTCTTTTTCTTCGTCCGTTTTCGGTATTCGTCAACGGAGAGAAACGGGCCCAGTCGCCATTGTATAAACAAGTGTTCTGAGGTCAGGTCATTCGCCGAAATGTTGATCACAAACAGACCTCACCTATTTGCGCATATAACTACGTGTACCTAGTATTAATTTTTTTTTCCACTTTCACTGTAAGTCAGTTCGGATCCTTGTAGATATTTTGTAAACAAGGTCACGCACTCGTTCACTAAAAATCGAAAGGTCAATATAAGCCCAAATGTCTAGGTGATTTGGCAGGCAGAGGTCACACTAGGTCACAGTAGGTAATAAAATATAATATATACGTCCTATGTTCGGAACTAAGAGAGAGACTTTTGGACTTTGACACGTTTATTAAGACAAAATTTACACCTCAAAGGGATGAGGTAACTTAGGTTATCCTCAATCCTATCTTAATAAGTCCCTGTGTGGGCTCATAATTCACACATAAAAATTTGGTATAACAGTTAAGAATATACAATCCTTGAGAGAGACAGAGAGACAGATTGTATACACGCATACACACACATACCCACATATCCACATACACATACATTATATATATATATATATATATATATATATATATATATATATATATATATATATATATATATATATGTAATATTATATATGGATAGATAGATACATTATGTAATATATATGTGTGTGTGTGTGTGTGTGTGTGTGTGTGTGTGTGTGTGTGTGTGTGTGTGTGTGTGTGTGTTGTGTTGTGTTGTGTGTGTGTGTGTGTGTGTGTATGTGTGTGTGTGTGTATGTGTGTGTGTTGTATGTGTGTGTGTGTGTTGTGTGTGTGTGTGTGTGTTGTGTGTGTGTGGTGTGTGTGGTGTGTGTGTGTGTGTGTGTGTGTGTGTGTGTGTATGTGTGTGTGATATGTGTGTGTATGTATGTGTGTGTATGTATGTGTGTGTGTGTGTGTGTGTGTGTGTGTGTTGTGTGTGTGTGTGGTGTGTGTGTGTGTGTGTTGTGTGTGGTGTGTGTGTAAGAGCCCAATGTTGGTCCTACAAGAGTTGGTAGATGGGCGAGCTTAGGGTTTAAAGGT
>NW_020868675.1:88265-93265 GCF_003789085.1 Penaeus vannamei
CAAACAACTACAGAATAACAACACAAAACAACATGAACAAAACAACAACAACAACAAGTGCTAACCGCAGCGACCCCCCACCTTCAGAACCTGCAGAGGTCGTCCGGTCAAGCCTTGGTCCCTCAGAAAACCGGCCACGTCGTTGAATTCCACTGTTCTGTTCACGTCCAGGACATGTGACACGTAGTGGTGGTCTGCCAGGCCACTCTGGAGGGAGGACGGTGGTGGTGAGAAGAGGGGGTGTGGTGGTGGGGTGGTGGGTGGTTGGGGGTTGGGGGGGAGTGACTGGTAGGTGGTGGTGGTAGGGGGCGTGGGTTAGGGGGTAGGGGGGTGGTGGTGGGATTGAGAGGGTGGTGGGGTGGTTGGGTGGTGGGTGGGGGTGAGGGGGTGGTGGGGGTGGGTGAGAGTGAGGGGCGAGAGGGGTGTGGTGGTGGGGGTTACTGGGTAGTGGGTAGTGGGGGGTGACTGGTGGGGAGGGGGGGAGTGACTGGTAGATGGGGGTGGTGGTGAGGGTGACTGGTGAGTGGTGGGGGGGGGAGAGGGGGTGGGGGTGGGGTGATTGGTAGGGGATGCGTTAGTGGGTGTGGTGCTGGGGGGGGGGGGAGTTACTGTGGGTGTGGTGGTAACTGGTGGGTGGTGGTGGTGGGGGGGGGGGGAGTGGTAACTTGTGGTCTGGTTGATGAGTGTGATGATAACTGGTGGGTGGTGAGTGTGTTGGTGAGGGTGGTGGTGGAGATTAGGGTGTGGGTGATGATGATGATGATGATTCTGTGCGTGTTGATGGTCAAGATGATGGTGGTTGTGGTAGTGGTGGTGAAACTGCTGATGGTGATCATAATGGCAATGATAAGAGTTATAATAATGATTATCATAATAATAAAGATAATGATGATTATCATAATAATAAAAATAATGATGATTGTCATGATAATAAAAATAAGACAAATGACAATAATATCCTCATCGTCATGACCAGTATCATTATCGTTACTGTTCCTATTATCATCATCGTCATCATAATTACTATAATAATGGAAATAAAGACGATAATATTGATAATATGATGACTCGAGATTTACAGATATTTTGAAAAACTGTGTTCATATATATAATAATTATTAATATTATTATTAGTAGTAGTAGGGGTGGCAGTGGTGGTGTTAGTCGCAGTATTAAGAAAGGTAACAATAAGGATAATAATGGATAATAACTATGATAAAGTCAAAAATGATAATTTTCACGAATAAAAAAGCATAATTCTCTTTATTTCATACCGTATGGAAGAAAAAGGAAACATTTCCCTTACACACACGCACAAACACACACACACACGCACACACCCCACACCCACACAAACACACACACAAACACCCACACACACACACACACACTCACTTACAAACAAACACACACAAACACACCCACACCCACACACACACACACACACACACACACCCACACACAAACAAACACACACAAACAAAACAAGCACAAACAAACCCACACAACCTCATAACCTCAAAAAAAAAAAAAAAAAAAAACGAAAAACGAAAAATTTAACCTATCCCTCACCACATGGAATTGGACATGTCGAGCCAGACCCATGAGATAGAAGGGATCCACGGGTTGGATGTCGAACATGTGGACTTCGCAAGGCAGGCGAGACACACCGTCGTCAAAGGTCGTGTCGTCGTTGACCCCGAAGGAGTAGACGAGGCAGGAACCGGGATCTCGGCTTCCCCCCGGAAACTCCAAGGGAGGGTCGAGGCAGACTATCTGGAGGAGAAAGAAAGGGGAGAGGGGGTTATGGGGATTTAAGGGGGGAGGAGGGAGAGGGAGAGGGTTAAGGAGGGAGAGAGGGAAGGGTTAAAGGGGGGAAGGGAGGGAGAGGGGGGGGAGGGGAGGGAGGGGGTTAATGGGAGAGTTATGGGGGATTTAAGGGGGGGGAGGGAGAGGGGATAAGGGGGAGGTAAGGGGGAGGGGAGGGGGGGAGGGGGGAGGGAGGGAGGGGGTTTAAAGGGGGGGGAGGGAGGGAGGGGTTAAGGGGGAGGGGAGGGAGGGGTTAAGGGGGAAGGGAGGGAAGGGGGTTAAGGGGAGGGGGGAGGGTTAATGGGGGAGCAGGGAGGGGTTAGGGGAGGGGAGGGGGGTTAAGGGGGTTAAGGGGGGAGGCGGAGGAGGGTTAAGGGGGAAGGGAGGGAGGGAGGGGGTTAGGGAGGAAGGAGAAGGGGGAGGGGAAGGAGGGGGTTAAGGGGGGAGGGAGGGGTTAGGGGAGGGAGGGGTTAAGCGACGAAAAAAAAGGAAGAATTAAGGAGAGGTTAGAAGGGGGAGTAAAACCGGGCAGTGACGAGGATTAAGGGGTAGAGGGTAGTAGAGAAAGGGAAGGGGGTAGAGAGGAGGAGTTAAGGGGGTAGGGGAGGAGTAGAGAAAGGAGGGTTAGGAGGGGAGAGTAAGGGCAGTTAAAGTGATTGTAGAGGAGGCGGTTAGAGAGGGGGAGTTAAGGGAGAGGGGGGTATAGGAGGAGGAGAGGAAAGGGAGGGTAGAGAGAAGAGTAGGGGGATGCAGAGACGTTAGGGGGGAGTAGGAAAGAAGCAGATTGGGTGTAGGGCAGGGCGAGCAAAAGATCAGGAGTGGATGGTGTAGGAGGGAGCAAACAGATCAGGAGTGGAGTCACAAGGATCGCGCTTGTAGTTTGCACCGATAATAAAGAGCTGGAGCACGTAAAACTACCTGATGACTCCCATACTAGCTGACCAAATAATAATGATGGTGTAGGACGGGGAGCAAAACAGTCAGGAGTGGAGGGTGTAGGAGGGAGCAAACAGATCGAGTGGATGGTGTTAGGAGGGAGCAAAAACAGATCAGACTTGGCATGGGTGTTGTAGGGAGGAGCAAAACAGACAGGAGTGGATGGGTGATAGGGAGGAGCAACAGATCCAGCAGTGGAGGTAGGAGGAAGCAAACAGATCAGGAGGTGTATGGGGAGAAGAGGTAGAGGAGGAGAAGAGGGGAGTTGAAGGGGGTGGGAGAGAAAGGGGAGTGAAGGGGGTTGGGGGAGAGAAGGGGGGTAGGGGTATGGGAATACAGGTGTAATGTAAAGGAGGGAGTAGAGGTTGGTAGGGGACGTAAGGGGAAGCAGGGGGTAGGGAGGGAGAGGAGAAATGGGTGAGAGGAAGACGGAGGGAAGGAGGGGGCGATATGAGGGTGAGGGATATGGGAGGAGGGAGGGGAAGAAGATAAAAGAGGGCGAAACAAGAAAGAGGAAGAAGAGAGACAGAGGAGAGGTGGGGAGGGGGACGAAGGGAAGGAGTGGGGGCAGGAGAAAAACAAGGGAAGTAAGGGATAAGAACTGTGAAAAGAGGGAAGAGGAAGAGGAACAGGAGAAAAAGTTATTCAAGTATTCAAGATAATCATGAAAAATAATTTAAGAAAAAGCAAAAAAAAAAAAAAGACATAAATGGCGACCTTTACAAATATAAAAGATTCTTTACGTTCAGATTCAATCACGAAACAATAACACCACTATCCTTGTAAAATAGCCCTACTTCAAGATCTCACCATCTTTCCACTACTCCTACAACTATCTCCACTCCACCACCACCCTGCTCATAACACCACCTCAAACCCTCTATTAACCTGTCATCCAACTATACACATCCGGAGACGAATCAACCCGCGCACGACCTCACACTATGCACTCGCTAACTGCAACTCTCCATGTCATCATTCATAAATATACTCAATCTCCTCACCACTCAAATCTACGCTCAGCATCCACGATCATATAAATCAACCACGCCCCCAATCTCACGAATACACCCACTCGACCCTTCCCTACCTCAACCATCAATCTACTACCGCCTCTCAACCATAGCACCATATCCACATGACAGGATCCAATATCAGACACCACCAATACAACTCCTACGCCTATCCACCTAATATACACGATGGCACAAAACCCCCCCCCACAATCACTCCAGTCCCGACACCCACAATTAACTACTAGTCTCAACATTATCTAATCCCTATATCATCCACCAACCAACTCATACCCCTCGATCAGTCACCACGCATCACGACACTCAATTGACTACCGATCTCGTCACCAACATTCTAATCCACCAGCCACCATATCAATCAATCAACCACTACATCACATCAACTCCTCACACACAATCACAACACATACAACTCCCCCTAGAACCATAATACACACCCCACTGAATGCATACTTCACACACACTGCGACACATAATACATACCATCCACCCACCACCATCACATCTCCATCCACTCACCACGCATAAATAGCCCCATCATCACATACTACGCCCAAACTCCCAGAATCCAATCTCCACGCATAATATATATACAAACAAACACGCACACACATACAAACCAACAAACATATGTACAAACAAGCAAACAAATATAAATATACAAACAAATAACATATATAAACAAACAAACAAATATATACATACAAACAAAACACACACACACCACACACACCACAATTATACATAATATATATATATTATATATTATATATATATATATATATATATATATATATAATATATATATATATATACACAAAACAAACCAACAAACATAATACAAAAAAAACAACATATACAAACACACAAAAAATATTATATATATATATATTATTAATATATATATTTATATATAATATATATAATATATATATATATATATATATTATATATATACATACACATACACACACATAAACAAAACACACACACACATACACAAACCAACCAACCCCACCTTATTGCCGTCCTCATGGCTCGACTCGTTGGCACTGCTGCAAGGAAGGGTGCCGCCGAGCATGACCAGCTTCCGGCACCATGACTGCGACTCCTGCAGGTACCGGAAGTAGTCCTCGGGGGCGTCGAGACGGTCGAGCGAGGGGCGCCACGAGCTCTGGGGAGAACTCGGTGGATCTCTTCTTCGGGAGGGGGGCTAGGTGG
>NW_020868675.1:98265-100325 GCF_003789085.1 Penaeus vannamei
ATTTTTTTAATACACTGAAGTAATTAAAGATACTCAATAAGTAACGATACATAAACACGTTTTTTAAGACAACTATATACTATAATCCCGTGTGTCAGAACCGCCCGAGGCTGAATCCGAAAATAGCTCTTTCCTCGAATCTCATTTTTTTTTTCTCGGATTTTCCTGTTTCCTTTCCTTTAGCGATTTCTCGTTTCCGCGTGATTTATGAACCATTTTGGTATTAATGCCGCTAGTCTGTTTATCTTTCGTTATACATTATACGTTTATCGAGATTTGTATAAAATCGTATCAGAATTATTGTGCTATTTATGGTACATCAACTTTTAACCTAAAAAAAAAAAAAAAAAAAAAAAAAAAAAAACTCGTTGTATAGTCATAATCTCTTTGCGGTTTTAGTTGTTATGAATTATCACAAAATAAACACAAATTATCGACTTTATTTGAGAATTACTTGAGAATTATTTGAGAATCGACACCTTGGCATTGTAGGCCTATTCTCTCTCCACATGTAGATAGACAGATAGGAATGGATAGATAGACGGGAATAAAGAGATAGGAGTAGAGAGATAGATAGGATTACATAGACAGATGGATAGATAGACAGAAATAAAGAGATAGGAGTAGATAGATAGATAGGAATATATGAACAGGAATAGATAGATAGATATAGGAATACATAAACAGAGATAGATAGATAGGAATATATAAACAGAGATTGATAGATAGGAATATACAGATAGGAATCGATAGATAGACAGGAATAGATAGAAATAGATGTACAGTAATACATAGATAGACAGGAATGCATAGATAGTAATAGACAGGAATAGATAGATAGGAATGCATAGGTAGAAATACACATAAAGAGATATGCAGGGATAGATAGACAGGCATAAATAGAAATATAGATAAGAATACATATACAAAAATAGTTTGTTAGAAAGGAATATATAAATGGAAATAGGTAGCTATAAATGGAATACATAGGAATAGATAGCTGTTGTCATTGGTATATATATTTTTTTTTATATAAAATAAACTCAGACTAGCGACGTTATTAGCGAATTCCACACACAAAAAAAGCTTCATATTATCAACTCTGATAATGTCTAGCTTTTGCTCTCTCGTTATGAAGAAGGAAGGAAAACAGGACAAAAGAGCATAGACAACACAGCAAGATGACTTGTTGTTTCTTACTAAGTGAGTCGCTGTGAGCATCTCCATTGAGTGTTTTTGGTAGAAAGAGCCACAATGCACAAGCTAGATTTATTGAAGAAAGTGAGACAACATCGGGCCTTCGAGAACGATTCCGAAACTGTAGTCTCACTTTCTTCAATAAATCTAGTTTGTGCAGTGTGGGTTTCTCTACCATAGTATTGGCAGGTTCATCTTGGGCTCTGTTGGGCATTTTGCTCCTTTCGTTCTTAGTGTAGAAACATTTCCGTGACTTGTAGTGAAACCTTGTGCATTGACCTTGTGCTATAGTGATAGTGGCAGTGAATTGACCGAGTGTAATGATGCTACAGTGATTTGTGTATGTAATAGCGTAATAACATTATAGTGACTGTGTTTGTAACTTTCATTAAGTGTTGTACTATCGTATATATAGTGATTTTGTGTTATTGTGCTCGGTTTTTTTCATGTGTACTCGGTTTCGCGGTAATTGAATAAAGTTTTTTTTGTTATACCTCCGAAGTTACGTAATAACATGCCAGATATTTTACGCAAATATGGTTTGCTATTTACTTAAACAGCGTACATAAACGATGACTGAACAATGTGTTGTTGAGCATATGCTATCACTGTGGATGCGATGTCCGTTTCAATTTTTTATGATATAAGCACATACTAGCGACGTTGGTAACAAACTACTCCAGGATCAGAGACAAACCATCAACTTGGCAGTTTTGGCTTTTAATTTTTTTCCACACGGAAGGGAAAAACATAATAAAGAACAATATCAATGACAAACTGAAAAAAGTGACGTTGTGTGAAGGAATTCGCTGTCAACCTCGATAATCTTGTTCTCTCTATATCATAGATGTATGTGATTATCT
>NW_020868675.1:102178-107178 GCF_003789085.1 Penaeus vannamei
TGATAATAATAAGAGTATGATAAATGATACTGATTAGCAATAATCTATAAACATAATGATAATATAATGAATATATCTAATAAAATGATATGATAATAATAATATAACAATACAATAACAATAATAATAATATATAATAATAATAATAACTAATAATAAATAAAATAATAATAATAATAAAATAATAATAATAATAATAATAATATAATTAATGATAATAAATAATAATAATAATAATAATAATAATAATAAATAATAATAATAATATAATAATAATAATAATAATAATAATAATAATAATAATATGATAATAAAATAATAATAATATAATAATAAATAATAATAATAATAATAATAATAATAATAATAATAATAATATAATAATAATAATAATATAATAATAATAACAATAATGATAGTTATAAATAATAAAAATATATAGATGAAATAATAAAATCAAGACAATTTTGCTGATGATAATGATTATGAATAATAATAATGATAATGATAATGATAATAATAATAATGATATGAATAATAATATTGTAATAAAAATGATTAATGCTAATGATATAATGATAATGACAAATAATAATGATTAATAATGATTATAAAAATAATGAAATAATAGTTATTATTACATTATTTAATCAATATCATGACATTATCATTTCTACTGTTATGATTATTATTATTAATCATTATCATCATGATCATTATCATTATGGTTACTATCACCATTATCATTTATTATTATTATTATTATTATTATTAATTATTATTTTATTTTTATAAAATAATAATAATAATAATAATTATTATTATTATTATTATATTATTATTATTATATTATTATTATTATTATTATTATTATTATCATTATTATTATTATTATTATTATTATTATTATTATTATTATTATTATTATTATTATTATTATTATTATTATTATTATTATTATTATTATTATTATTATTATTATATTATTATTATTATTATTATTATTATATTATTATATTATTATCATCATTATCATTATCATTGTTATCATTTGTATAATTACCACTATTATCATTATTATCACTATCATTATTATTGCTATTATTTTCATTATCATCATTATAACTATCATTATCTTTATCATTGTTATTTATTATCATAATTATTATCTTTTTTTGTATCATTTTATTATCATTATACTTATAATCATCAGCATTAGTATTAGTATTATTACCATTATCATTATCATTATCTTTATTATTATTACTGTTGTTATTATTATTATTATTATTATCATTATTATTATCATTTTATCACCATTATCATTGTTATAATTGTTATTATCATTATCATCAATATTATTGTTATTCTCATCATTGTAATTATTATCATTGTTATTATCTTTATAATCATTATTTTTGTTATTACTATTATTAATACTATTATAATTATTATTGTTATTATTATTGTTATTACTTTTATTCCTGTTATTATTAGTAGTATCTTTATTATTTCATTACTATTATCATTATTATTTTTATCATCATCACCATCACTATCATTATCATCATGTCATTATTACTAGTATTAATGTTATGATTATCATTGTTATTATCAGTATTATCTTCATCATTAATATCATTATTTTTTATTATCATCAGTATCATTACTATTATAAATATCATCATTATTGTTATTATTATCATTATTATTATTATCATTATTATCATTATTATTATTGTTGACATTTTTATTATTATTACATTTTCATTAAATTTTTTCTATTAATATTATAATTATCATTTTTTCTATCATATAATCATCATTATTATCATTATCCTTATCATTTCATCATTATATTATTATCTGTTATTTTATTATCATATTATCAATTATTCTGTTAACATTATTACTATCATTATTATTGTTAGTATTATCATTATCATTAATATTATCATTATCATTATTATTATAATTATTATTACTATTATCATAATAATCATTATCATTATTGTTATTGTTATTATTATTATTATTATTATGATTATTTTTATTCTTATCATTATCAAATCATTATTAGCATCATTATTATCATTATTATTCTTAGCACTATCATTATTATTATAGTCATTATTAATATAATAATCATGATCATTATCGTTATCTTATCTCATCATGACTGTTATCATTATCATCAATATCAACATTAATTTTAGTCATTCTCCATCTCCTTATTACAATTATCATTATCATTTTCATCACAATGCTATCATTATCTTTAACATTATCAATATTACAATCATTATCAACATTATCATTACTTTTATTATTATCATCACTAGGATTATCATTGTTATTATCAGTATTATGATCTTTTATTATCATTGTTATCATCATTATTAGTATTAGTATAGTTTTTGTTATTATTATTATTATGCTTAGTTTTATCATTCTTATTATCATTATTATTATTATTATTATTATTTTTATTATCATTATCATTATCAATATTATTACTATCATTATTATCATTCTTATTATAATTGTTATTATTATTATTGTTTTTATCATCATTGACATTATAATATTTATCTTGGTTACTACTATCATTATCATTATCATCATTACTATATGTTATCATTGTTATTTTTTATCATTATCTTTATACTTATTGTTATTATTATTATCATCATTATCATTATTATATATATTGTTATTACTTTACTGTTATTATTATTAAGATGATGATGCTAATTGTTATTATTATAATTATCATTATAATCAACTATTATTATCAATTACATAATTACAATAATCAACTATTATTATCAATTACATAATTACAAGCAAAAAAATAACAATGAATCACAACAATTATTATAAAACCTATCTATTATCATAATAGAAAGGTTTTACGAGGCATCATTTTTTTCAAAAACCTTCTATATTGCATTTAGATTCATAGTCACATGTTCTTGTTGAAACTATAATGATAAGCAATGTATTACCAACGAATAATAATTTCAAGACAGATATGCTACCATAACCACATGCCACCAGGGAAATGATAATGATAATAATAACAATAATGATAATTATAATAATGATTGAAAAAATTATGATAATAATAATAATAGAAAAAATTATGATAATAATAATAGAAAAAAATTTAAATAATGATAATGATAATGATAATAAATGGCATGTCCACTGTGTGTTTAATTTAGTAATTGTTTTTGCATATAGATTGCTCCATGAGTGCTAGGTCACCAGTGAGCCAGTTATGAGAAGTACCTGTCTCCAGAGGTGGGTGTTCCATGGTGGCACAGGGGAGCACCTGCCCCTCCCTGCAATCTGAATGGCCACCCTGTGTGCCCCCCCACCCAAGAGTCATTGACCCTTTATATATTAATATATATTTATATATAATATCTATATATAAATATATAATTTTAACATATAATAATATATAATACTCACACAGCAAGATGAAAAAATAAACAATATGTAACTGTACAAGTTAAATATTGAAGTGGGCAGTCTTAATTTTTGTTTCTTTTGGGCGGCCCTCCCAGATTTATTGTTGTTACCCCCTGTGCCCCCCACCAGATTCTCTGGACCCGCCCCTGCCTGTCTCACTTGTTTACCCTTTTCCTATATTTTTCATAATATTTTCTAGAATCCAATACTACTGTTAGTAATGTCAATAACAATATTGTAATTCTAATATTTATAACAAAAATAACAATATCAATATTGATAGCATTAGTAAAAAAAAAGTTTTTTCCGCTATTTCAGGGAAAAGTAAAGTCACAAGATCTACTAATTGAATCCTTTGTCGTTACGCACTGGTAGAGCTATCTATGTGCAGAAACATTTAACGAAACAATACTAAAGTGAACGCAATATTTTCCCGGCAGCATGTATTACTGTTTGTGTATCATAATAGTCTAGCTTTACATTTTCTTCAGTAAATAGTTGCAATGTATGTTATACAATGTACATACTCAGAAATTGAATGGATAACAGAAGAACAAAAGAATCTATATTATTTCTTTTTTTGTCTATTTTATTCATAATAAATAAAATATTGTATCTTGACAATTAGTCAGTAAATCAACCTTGTAAAAAAACAATGTATAATGCATAAGTTAAGGAGAAAAAAACATGAAAGACCCTTTTCTATAAATCATTATTCACAATATATTTATACACTATACATATCCCATGAAAAAGTCCATAATACTCCTATACTGCTTTTTTTTCTTTATTCTCACCAAGCTTATGGTAATACTCTTCGTCTTGAGCAAAATCAATGTTGCCCGGAGGAACGACAAAATAATCTTCAAGGGTCTTTACAGCACACCCTAATAGCTCTTCACTCATGTCACCTGTGGTTACCTCATCATCGGCAAGAGGAAGGGACCTGGTGATATAAACAAAATTAGTCAGGAGTATTGAAAAACTTACTTCATATACAGTACAGAATGGAACACACTCTTTCAACAAGTAGCACTTACTGATAAAATATGATTTTTAGTGTCAAATTTCCACTGCGATATTACTACATGCATTCAGTATCATAAACATTCTCTTCATTTCTGCAAAACCTGACAAACAAGAGCCTTTAAACACTATAAAACACTTAAACTTCCTTAAATTTAATTGACTGATGGATAAATAAAAGTAGTAATAAAATTCTGACTTCTCATTAGAATATTTAGTGACATATATCTAAAGCTTATGAATCCATGTGAAATATCCATACAGTATGACAATAAAGTTCTTTTTCATATATCATATGATTTTATAAGCAATATACACTATAGTAATCAACAAACCTCATGCTTCCTTCTTTATTAGTTTTTCTTTTTCTTTTACAATTGGGCCTACATTCATGAACTTTTTGAAAAATCTACTGAGAGATATTCTTTGCTTTAACCCCTAGCCAACGGGTGGCATGAACGAACATGCCATGGCTGTTGCAGACCAAAAAAAAG
>NW_020868675.1:124678-144678 GCF_003789085.1 Penaeus vannamei
TTCTATTCTCAATTCTACCACCGACATTCTCATTAAAACTGTTAGTTCAGTAGTTAAAAATCTACTTACAGCACCGAAGCCAATGGCGAAGCATACGGACACCGCCGTCCCCAAAATACCTTCTGCTAAGCCAATGTACGATCGGACTTCCAAGTCTGTAAAAAAATAATAATAATAAAAATAAATTGAATAAAGAACGGATGAATAAAGATATACAAGCAGATGAATTACGATGAATAAAAAGTAGATGAATTAAGGTTGTGAGTGAATGATTCGTTGCAGTACGTCAATTAATGAATAAACAGCATAATCACTGAAGTGGACTACTACTAGTACTACTACTTACTTTACTAGACTACTACTATCTACTACTACTACTTACTACTACTAGCTACTACTACTACTATTACTACTTACTACTACTACTATTACTATACTAACTACTACTATAACAACAACAACAACTACTACTGCACAGTGAAGCCTATTGGGTTAAGCACTAATAGGTTAAACAAAACTAGATAAAAAGGGGTGTGTAAGGGTGGAATTGTGAGGTGGAGACGGAAGGGGGGTGGGGATGGGAGGTAGAGGTGGAATTCAGGAATAAGACGACAGGTGGAGCAGGCACAGATTGGTGTGGAGGTGGAGATAGAGATGTAGCTGAAACTACCGGTGGAAACAGAGACGTAGTTGGTGGAAGGGATCGGATAGCCCAAAGTGGAATTAACGTCGAATACTTAGACAAGAAGTGGAAGTGGAACCAAGAGTGGAGACGCAAACGAAGGTAAAAATAGAGGAATAAGGAAGGTATAGATGAAGATGAAAGGGAGGAATCGAAAACAAAAGAAGCGCGTTCGGTATCTTACCCTCATGATTGCAAACAGACACGTTGTTGGCGCACTGGTTGTTCACCTCGTAAACCTTCCAAGCGAAAAAGCCTTCAGTGCCCAGGGACCCTAGCTGTGGGTTAAGATTTTTTTTATTGGAAGCAAAAAACGAATTATTGATAATAGAAATGAATGGATAAACTCATACTGAATGGTTTTTAGTGTGACAGGGATGAAATGAAATTTAAAAGAATTATTGGAAGCAAAGAGCGAATTATTGATAATAGAAATGAATGAATAAACTCACGCCATTATAATCAGATTTTTAGTGTGACAGGGATGAAATGAAATTTAAAAGAATTATTGGAAGCAAAGAGCGAATTATTGATAATAGAAATGAATGAATAAACTCACACCATTATATGCAGTTTTTTGTGTGACAGGGATGAAATGAAATTTAAAAGAATTATTGGAAGCAAAGAGCGAATTATTGATAATAGAAATGAATGAATAAACTCACGCCGTTATAGTTTTTTGTGTGACAGGAATGAAATGAAATTTAAAAGAGAATTGCACAAGGGATATTTGGAAAAGCAAACGTAGAGAGATGGTTGAAACACATCGAATTTAAATACTGTTGATGCACGTGCAGTGTACATTTTCTTGTATTGGTCTGTGAATATGTATGGATTGCACAGATTTTTCTATCTTTATCTATCTATCTCCTCTCTCTCTCTCTCTCTCTCTTTCGCTCTCTCTCTCTCTCTCTCTCTCTCTCTCTCTCTCTCTCTCTCTCTCTCTCTATATATATATATATATATATATATATATATATATATATATATATATATACATATATACATACATATATATATACATACATATATATATATATATATATATATATATATATATATATATATTTGTTGTGTTATAGTTATTTATCTATTGTTATATATATTGCTGTTACCATGATTATGTTCACTGATATTGCAGAAAAATGTGCGAACGAGAATGAATAACTTCACAATGCAACAGATCAGAAATACACACATCAGGGAGATGACAAAACGTGATCATATCAGACATGAGCCGAAGATTCACCTGGCATCGTTACCCGCATAAAAGTTACTCCGACCTTGGATAATCTGAAGCACGATACGGTGTTTACATTCTCCTCGTGATGAATACAGCTTCCATTGTTTTTCTTTTTTCTTTCTTTCTTTTTTTATTGGCTATTTAATCATTAACGGATTGTTTTTATCCGTTCTATCTTCATGCACCCGACATGGCGTAAGAAATTTTATGGTGACGGATGCTCGTTTGATCCGGGTCCTGACGTGCTGTTTGACAATAATAAACTTTATGTCATCTGCTGCAGGATGTGTAGTAAAAGCATCGGGGTTATTTGCCGGTGGATTCGTGGCTCGCATTAAAACAACCGCACACGCATTCTTGAAGTGTCAGGAATAATTTTGACGGAAGTGCAGGATCGGATCATGTTTTTGTTGTCAAGTTCTCCGTTTTCTTTCCGAGGTTCAGGAAGAAGCCTCAAGGATACAGTATGTTTCATCAGTGATTACCTAATCTAATTCGGGACTCCAGATCCTCAATGCCCTGACAAAGATACTAATTACGATCCCAGATTCAGCAATATTGATCAATTAGCCTGAAAAGGGTATATTCTGACCATCTTTCTCCAAGGTAAATTGGATTTTCTCGTAGAAGTCGTTGTCAGGACAATCTAGTTAAATAGAATGCCTGCAGATTATAACTCTTCCATGGCACTTTTTCAGCGTCTTTATGAAGAAGCAAGCCCAAAACTGCGCTTCGTGGTGAGCGCAAGACATGACCGGTAATTTGTTTGTGATTATCATTATCAATATTAGTATCATCATTAGTACAACTAATTTATTATGTTTATGTTGTATCTATTTTTTTTCATTTAATTCCCCACCTTTATTGCCATTATCATCAATAACATTGTGATGTAGTTGTTGCTGTTACCCACCCAAGACGAGACTTAATCTCCAGGAGATTTTCCTACTCTGCCAACATTATCAACTTCATGACCTCTACTCCCATAATCTTCAACCACCGTCCTCCCTTATTACTACCTTACATCCTTATTCTCCATCTCTCCGTAATACTATAATACAATACCCCCTCCTCCACACGTGCCCGTCCTTCTACCACCCCCAACTCTACCAATATCTTAAATACTCTATTTAGTCCAGCCAAATAGTCTCTTTCCGTACCCTACCCGATCGTTCCCGTCTCATTGCAGTTACGTCTGATACCAGCTCCAACTACACCTACATTAACCCTACCTCCATCCCCTCTATTACTCCCTCCAGGATACACACATGAATTCCTTATGTCACAACTACGCCCTTTCCCAGATTCCCCACCTCCTGATACCACTCCTGATACTACACCACCACCCCCTCCAATTCCTTATCTCACCCCTAGCCCCTCCCTCTTCAAATTCTCCAAAACGCACTGTAACCGTTATCACTCGTAGATCAGCTAAGATATGGCTCTCTAACATTGGAATATTCACTGTTTCCGTTCTCACAGACCTTCGTCATATCCTTCCTATAACCCATCCGTTATCTGCTTCCATGAGACTTTTCTTAAACATCTTCCTATACCAATTCCCAACTCCCCAGTGTAATGTCCCTCTTTCACTTCCACGCATTCTCTTGTCCTGCCCACGCTTTATTACAGCCCGCACCCCCCTCCCCCCCCTATCCTCCGTTCACCGACCTCCCAACCTATACAGAATCACACATTTTCTACCTTGACCTGTTCTCCTTCCTCAGACGCATACATATCCTTCGCTTGATCTAATCCCACACCCAAACCCACCATAACCCAATCACTCATCAACTCCTTTACCCATCTCTAACCTTTCAATACGTCTCTAGATAGTTAACAAATAACAACTATTACCGGTCATCACCCCTTCACTGTGCCTTCCTATAGTGCTATATGACCTTAGATGTCTAGCACATTTATTTTGCTTTTAATCATTAACTATGATAGTAATAATTATTATTATAATAACAATAATACAGCTGTTTGAATATCAATACATCACTATAATCATCATTATCATTACTTTTAGTTTCAGTATTAAAAGGCGTATTATTAGTTGTATTAGTAGTAGCAGTTACATAGTAGTGACAATAGTGGTTATTGTAATGGTAGTAGTAATCATAAAAAATAATAGTAATAATATCAATTTTTATTATTATAACGATAATAAAAATAACAACAGTAATAACGGTAATGATAATAATTATGATACGATGCCCTGTAATTATAATCATCATCGCCATTTTCACAACACCATTATCACAATTATATAATTAAGCAACCATAGTAGTAACAAACGTACTTGATAATACCTTCGTCTACTCATAACTATCACTGCCGTATTAGTTTATGTCGTCATTTCCGCTTTTATCTGATTTCCCGCCATGACTCATCGCTGGAAAATTTGTTTGAAGTTCTTGGACCTAGAAACGTGTTACACTGTTGGAATGCTGTCCGTTTTCTTTCTCATCTTCTTCCGCTATTCATTTTCTGTTCTCTTCTACTATATATATATTCTTTTTTTTTCTTTTCTTTTATTTTGTCTTATTTTTATTTATTATTCTTCTTCTTCTTCTTCTTCTTCTCTTCTTCTTCTTCTTCTTCTTCTTCTGTCCTCCTCCTCCTCCTCCTCCTCCTCCTCTCCTCCTCCTCCTCCTCCTCCTCCTTCTCCTCCTCCTCCTCCTTCTCCTCCTTCTCCTCCCTCTCCCCTCCCCTTCCCTCCTTCTACCCCCAACCCTTCCCCCTCCCCCTCTCCCCAACCCTCTTCCTCATTATTTAATTCCCTCTCCTCCGTTTCGCTCCAGTTGTCTCTCATCCTCCCCGCCACAGCCACGACAACGTCTACCAGAGAATCGTCACCGCGCCTAAAATTGGCTCCGTAGAAATCCAGAAATCCAGAAATCCGCAGACCTTCAGAAATCCAGAAATCCGTAGACCTTCAGAAATCCAGAAATCCGTAGACCTTCAGAAATCCAGAAATCCGCAGACCTTCAGAAATCCAGAAATCCGTAGACCTTCAGAAATCCAGAAATCCGTAGACCTTCAGAATCCGTAGACCTCAGAAATCCAGAAATCGTAGACCTTCACAAATCCAGAAATCCATTCAGAAATCCAGAATCCGTAGACCTTCAGAAATCCAGAAATCCGTAGACCTTCAGAAATCCGAAATCCGTAGCAAATCCTCCATAGACCTTCACAAATCCAGAAATCCGTAGACCTTTTCCAGAATCCGTAGACCTTCACAAATCCAGAAATCGTAGACCTTCGAAATCCAGAAATCCGTAGAAATCAGAAATCCCCTTCAAATCCAGAAATCCGTAGACCTTCACAAATCCAGAAATCCGAGAAATCCAGAAATCCGTAGACCTTCACAAATCCAGAAATCCGTAGACTTTCACAAATCCAGAAATCCGTAGACCTTCACAAATCCAGAAATCCGTAGACCTTCAGAAATCCAGAAATCCGTAGACCTTCAGAAATCCAGAAATCCACCTTCACAAATCCAGAAATCGACCTTCACAAATCCAGAAATCCGTACCAGAAATCCATAGACCTTCAAATCCAGAAATCCGTAGACCAAATCCAGAAAATCCAGATAATTTCAGAAATCCTCCAGAAATATAGACCTTCAGAAATCCGTAGACCTTCACAAATCCAGAAATCCGTAGACCTTCACAAATCCAGAAATCCGCAGACCTTCAGAAATCCAGAAATCCGTAGACCTTCAGAAATCCGCAGACCTTCAGAAATCCAGAAATTCAGAAATCCAGAAATCCGTAGACCTTCACAAATCCCGTAGAAAATCCAGAAATCCGTAGACCTTCAGAAATCCAGAAATCAGACCTTCAGAAATCCCCGTAGACCTTCAGAAATCCAGAAATCTTCACAATCCAGAAATCCGTAGACCTTCACAAATCCAGAAATCCGTAGACCTTTCCAGAAATCCGTAGACCTTCACCAGAAAATCCGTAGACCTTCAGAAATCAGTCCAGAAAAGACCTTCAGAAATCAGAAATCCTAGACCTTCAAATCCAGAAATCCGTAGACCTTCAGAAATCCAGAAATCCGTAACCTTCAGAAATCCAGAAATCCACCTTCAGAAATCCAGAAATCCGTAGACCTTCACAAATCCAGAAATCCGCAGACCTTCACAAATCCAGAAATCCGTAGACCTTCAGAAATCCAGAAATCCGTAGACCTTCAGAAATCCAGAAATCCGCAGACCTTCACAAATCCAGAAATCCGCAGACCTTCAGAAAATCCAGAATCGTAGACCTTCAGAAATCCAGAAATCCGTAGACCCAGTCCAGAAAGACTTCACAAATCCAGAAATTAGACCTTCACAAATCCAGAAATCCGTAGACCTTCAAATCCAGAAATCCGTAGACCCAGAAATCCAGAAATCCGTAGACCTTCACAATCCAAATCCACCTTATCCAGAAATCCATAGACCTTCTTAGACCTTCAAATCCAGAAATCCAAAATCAGAAATCCGTAGACCTTCACAAATCCAGAAGAAATCCGAGACCTTTTAATCAAATCCAGAAATCCGTAGACCTCAGAAATCCAGAAATCCATAGACCTTCACAAATCCAGAAATCCATAGACCTTCCAGAAAATCCAGAAATCCCGTTAGACCTTCACAAAATCCAAAAATCCGAGCCGGCGACGATAAGACCGGTGGAATTCAATTAAACTGATCTGTGGGAAGGTTCGTGAGATTTTTTTTTTTTCTTTTTTCTTATCGTTCACTTGAGTGTTCTCCGCGTTCCAGTTAACACCTCTTCTTATCAGTTATTATGTTTGTTTGTTTGTTTCATGTCATGCATTTGGTGGAATAGAAAAGACACTTTTTTGGTTGTAGGTGGATTTACCTCATGTCAATATACACACATATTGTATATATCTGAATATCTACATATCTATATTTATATATCTTTGCATCAATCTATATCTTTCTGTATCAATCTGTCTGTTCATCTGGCTATCTATCTGTACCAATTTCCTGTTTCTTTATCTATCCATCCATCTATATAGATAGATAGATAGATAAGCTGATATAAGTTGTGTGTGTGTGTGTGTGTGTGTGTGTGTGTGTGTGTGTGTGTGTGTGTGTGTGCGTGCGTGCGTGCGTTCATGTGTGTGTTTGTGTGCGTGTGCATGTGTATTTGTACGTGTGCTCCTGCGTATACACATAAAATAAACTCGCACGTGCCACCAGTGAATGAAAGTAAGAATCTCTTGGACTTACGACGCAAACACGGCCACGACGACCCCGGAGGCCTTCAACGCTTTGAACCCACACATGATCGCGACCGGCACCGTCTCGCTCCCACAGACCTACCGCGCGGGACTGACAGTTTTGAAATTCCTCGCTTGAATGGCGGCGCTTCTTATCTCAAGGTTTATTATCGCGATCATAGGCGTCACGCGGTGAATCATGGCTGATACCGGTCGCTCTTCCATCAGCGTTGGGTGTGACGTCAGCTCAGAGGTTGGGAATAGATAAATGTACAGACGTGTGGGTGAGCGTGTGTGTTCCTTGCGTCAGAAATCCAGCGACCTTCACAAATCCAGAAATCCGCAGACCTAACAAATCCAGAAATCCGTAGACCTTCACCAAATCCAGAAATCCGTAGACCTTCCACAAATCCAGAAAATCCGTAGACCCAGAAATCCAGAAATGACCTTCAAATCCAGGAAAATCACAAATCCAGAAATCCGTAGACCTTCACAATCCAAAAATCCGTCCAGAAATCCGACCTTCAGAAAATCCAGAAATCCGTAGACCTTCACAAAAATCCAGAAATCCGTAGAATCCCAGAAAAGTCACAAATCCAGAAATCCATAGACCTTCAGAAATCCAGAAATCCGTAGACCTTCAGAAATCCAGAAATCCGCAGACCTTCACAAATCCAGAAATCCGTAGACCTTCACAAATCCAGAAATCCGCAGACCCTTCACAAATCCAGAAATCCGCAGAAATCCAGAAATCCGAAACTTCACAAATCCAGAAATCCGCAGACCTTCACAATCAGAAATCCAAAAATCCAGAAATCCGCAGACCTTCACAAATCCAGAAATCCGTAGACCTTCACAAATCCAGAAATCCGCAGACCTTCACAAATCCAGAAATCCGTAGACCTTCACAAATCCAGAAATCCGCAGACCTTCACAAATCCAGAAATCCGTAGAAATCCGCAGACCTCACAAATCCAGAAATCCGGCAGACCTTCACAAAATCCAGAAATCCGTAGACCTTCACAAATCCAGAAATCCAGCAGACCTTCACAAATCCAGAAAATCCGAAAAGACCTTCAGAAAATCCAGAAATCCGTAGACCTTCAGAAATCCAGAAATCCGTGACCTTCACAAAATCCAAAAATCCGTAGACCTTCTCAAATCCGGCGGCGACCGATAAGACCGTGGAATTCAATTAAACGTGTGATCTGTGGGAAGGTTCGTGAGATTTTTTTTTCTTTTTTTCTCGTTCACTTGAGTGTTCTCCGCGTTCCAGTTATCGCCTCTTCTTCTTATCAGTTATTATGTTTGTTTGTTTGTTTCATGTCATGCATTTGGTGGAATAGAAAAGACACTTTTTTGGTTGTAGGTGGATTTACCTCATGTCAATATACACACATATTGTATCTATCTGAATATCTACATATCTATATATCTTTGCATCAATCTATCTTTCTTTCTGTATCAATCTGTCTGTTCATCTGGCTATCTATCTGTACCAATTTCCTGTTTCTTTATCTATCCATCCATCTATATAGATAGATAGATAGATAGATATAGATAGATAGCTGATACTATATGTGCGTGTGTGTGGTGTGTGTGGTTGTGTGTGTGTGTGTGTGTGTGTGTGTGTGTGTGTGTGTGTGTGTGTGTGTGTGTGCGTGTGCGTGTGTGTGTTTTGCGTGTGCGTGTGCATGTGTATTTGTACGTGTGCTCCTGCGTATACACATTAAAATAAACTCGCACGTGCCACCAGTGAATGAAAGTAAGAATCTCTTTGGACTTACGACGGCAAACACGGCCACGACGACCCCGGAGGCCTTCAGCGCTTTGAACCCACACATGATCGCGACCGGCACCGTCTCGCTCCCACAGACCTACCGCGCGGGACTGACAGTGTTTGAAATTCCTCGCTTGAATGGCGGCGCTATCTTATCTCAAGGTTTATTATCGCGATCATAGGCGTCACGCGGTGAATCATGGCTGATACCGGTCGCTCTTCCATCGGTTGAGCGTTGGGTGTGACGTCAGCTGGTATATGTTCAGAGGTTGGGAATATTGGTGTTAGGATAAATGTACAGACGTGTGGGTGAGCACTACTGTATGCACGCTTCCGGTATGTGAGATCCAGTTGATAATGCGGGTATTTCATTGGTTTTGTGTGTGTGTGTGTGTGTGTGTGTGTGTGTGTGTGTGTGTGTGTGTGTGTGTGTGTGTGTGTGTGTGTGTGTGTGTTTGTGTGTGTTACTACGAGTCTACACTGACAGTATCAATGATTTATTAGCCTGAACAAGTTTTCAAATTTAACCGATTCACACTTGTACTTTAATACACGAATATTTTGCGTTTATCATCGGATAGACTTAATAAGAATTACTGATATAACCAAGCATATTAAAAGAATAGAATGATTTTCCAATTTGAATGATAATTGAAATATCAAACTATTAGCAGATTTTTTTCATTGAATTTGTCTGATACAAATTCAGATTCATTGAAAGACGTTTAATGTTTTAAAAAATCTATATTCAAACACACCACTTGTGTATATTCTTTCTAAAACTCATGATGAATCCATGCATGTTCATAAAGAAAGATAAGTGACCTTTTCGCTGTCCAGGTTAGATGTTTCTCTTAATGATCAGAATTTTCCAAAATCAAGTCTAATCTATGTGAAAAGTTGCTTGACAAGCTGCCTGGCGTACGACGATGAAAGTGTCGTAATCGCCAGTCTGCTATAGAAGCAACATGGAAAGGATTGGTAAGAGAATGGGTGGGCGGGAGAGAGAGAGAGAGAGAGGGGAGAGGGGAGGAAAAGAGATAAAGAGGAAGAGGAAAAGAGAGAGTGAGAGGAAGAGAAAGATATAGAGAAAAAAAAGACAAAAAGAGAGAGGGGAAGAGAGAGAGAGAGAGAGGGGGAAAGAGAGAGAGAGGGGGGGCAGAGAGAGAGAGACGAGAGAAAGAAGGAAAGAGAGAGAGCTAAAGAGATAGAAATACGGATAAATAGATACATATACTGGCTAACAGACACACACGCCCCCGACAAAAGATAGTAAAGGAAACACACTGTCTCTCGGCGTTTATTTGCACCAGTAAAGCCATCCTGGAAGCGCACTCGGCCTCAAGACGTGTTCGTGCAGTGTATTCGCGGTAGAGGCCTTCCCCGCCAAGGTCTATATAAGTACTTACATAGACCTTGTTCCCCGCAAGGTTGGCGAGGACCAAGTGTGACCCTAGGTTGGCTTCCAGGAGGGAAAATATGCTCTCTGGAAGCCGGTTGGAGACTCATGGTGGTCGACGGTGGTCTAAGTTCGAGACCAGGGATGAAGAGGTCGCTCCATAGCAGGCGACGTAAGATGGGTTGGCCTGCTACTGAAAGGGTGTGACCTTGAAGGCGGCTTAGACGTTTCTCAGAAAGATGGGGAGGGAGGGAGAGGGGGAGACGGAGAGAGAGAGAAAGGAGGGAGAGGAGGAAAGGATAGAGAGAAGGAAGGAATAGAGAAAGAGAGGGAGGAGAGAGAAAGAAGGGGGGAGGGATAGAGAGAAAGGAGGGAGGAAAAAGATGGGGGGGAAGGGAGAGAGAGAGACTGGTTGGCCTGCTACTTAAAGGGTGTGACCTTGAAGGCGGCTTGGACGTTTCTCAGTAGGAGAGGGAGAGAGAGAGGGTAGAGAGAGGGAGGAGAGAGAGGAGAGGGGAGAGGGAGAGAGAGAGAAGGGGAGGAGAGCGAGAGAAGAGAGGGGGGAGGAGAGAGAGAGAAAGATGAGGGGGGAGGAGAGAGAGAGAAAGAGGGAGGGAAAGAGAGAGAAGGGAGGGAGAGAGAGGAGGAGGGAGGGAGAGAGAGAACTGGTTGGCCTGCTACTTAAAGGGCGTGACGTTGAAGCAGCTTAGACGTTTCTCAGAAAGATAGGGTGGGGAGGAGGGAGAAGAGGGGGGAAGGAGAGAGAGAGAGAGAGAGAGAGAAGGAAGGAGGGAGAGAAGAGAGAGAGAGAGAGAGGAGGGAGAGAGAGAAAGACAGGAGGGAGGTAGAGAGAAAGACAGGGGATGGAGAGAGAAAGACAGGAGGAGAGAGAGAGAAAAGAGGAGAAAGAGAGAGAGAAAGAGAGGGAGAGAGAGAAGGAGAGGGAGAGAGAGAGAGGAAGGGAGAAAGAAAGAGAGAGAAGAAAGAGAGAGAAAGGAGGGAGGACAGAGAGAGAGAAAGATGAGGTGGGAGGGAGAGAGAAAGATGAGGAGGGAGGGAGGGTGTAAGAGGGGAGGAGCAAGAGAGGAGAGAGAGAGAGAAAAAAAAAAATAAAAATAAATAAATAAATAAAAAACAGAGAGAAAGAAAAGATAGAGATTAGTATTCTTGCAAAAAAAAATGTAGATAAATACTATAAAATTTCCAAATTGTAATTTACTGATTTTTTTTATCCTACCAAGGGTATGTTTATGTGTGGTTTACTATCTGGGTTAACCTTTTCAATTATGACCATTTAAACAGGAAGAAAATACTATAAACTCATATTTACCATCACAATCACGTAAACAAAGAAAAACAAACTTTTTTGTGTTGAGTCCCAGACAAATATCATTTCAGGTAATATTATTAATAATAAACCTACAAGCCTTCTCTATGAAACAAATCCTATAAGACTGATCTAAAAAGATTGCTGCTGATTGCACTTATCCAAAGCCTATTTATTTGAGTGCAGAAAGCCCAAATTTCTTTCATTATAAAGGTGACAAAATTTCATTCTCTAGTGGGAATGGGTATCTATACTGGACAACTGTAAGAATAAACATTTACAGTTTTCTCAATATATGACAGTTTCCCTCAAAAATCTGTTATATTAGACTGAAGTTTAATAAGTTTTTGTATACATTGATGAAAACTTGTAATAAGAGGGCACAAAAATAAGAGATTGAAATAGTGAACTTGAAATCAAAAGTCCAGTCTATATATAATAAATACTCTACATACTTATTGAAATCAAAAGTCCAGTCTATATGACATAACAAATATTCTACATACACCTACGTACTCTTTTAAGGATATAAAGTAAATAAAACCATATATTTACTAAAGAAAGCTATATTTAATAATGAAAAATTCATATAGAAATATATATAATACATCCATTGTTAAATAGAAAGAAAAGGGCATCTCATTTAACAGTATTATATATTTGCAGCACACTTTTTAAAGAGAAAAGGGTATCTCTTCTTGCTAATGGGATACAATAGTTTAAAAAATCTCTCTAACTTGCAAGTCGTGTTACACTGAGTAGTTAGGAACATTTTGTTTTCTTGGGTGTCAGATACCACTTTCTGAAATAACCGATCTGTGCTGTAGGCTTAAAAAATCAACCAGAGCAGCTTAAAACTACACAGGATAGTTGGACACAGAGACTCATGACTTCAGCATGAGCCACAAAAAATCTTTTACTCGATGATGCCTTAAAATAATAGAAAAGTAAGAATAAGTTGATAGTCAAGAGCAAATAATTTACCTAATTTCTGGCCATATACTTGGATAACTTTGCCATACGCTAATAAAGAAATTTTCACAAAGAAATGTAAAGTGTAATGGAAGAAGTACAAGACAATACTAATAATGAGGGAAAATGTAAAACCTTGTCACATCAATACATAAGTGTATACACTTGCATATACATATATAAAATAAAGTTGAGATCTAAAAAGACAAAAAATCTTATATTCCTAAACCTATATTATAGAATCAAATATTTTTTTTTGTTTTAACAAAATCAAATCAAATATACATTCTGACAGGAAATAGCTTTTACAATATCATTAATGTTTCTTCTGTGAAGAGGTCACAAAATGTGTTTTTACAAAAATTCATAAAATTCTTAATATTAATCTTGTACAGAAACTTGTATTCATCATGGTATCTGCAATAACTCGTGATACCAAAAGAGTGGACCAGGTACTTTTCGTTGGGAGAAACTTTGAACTAAAAACAAAGTTGATTCATTAAGTTTGCCTGTAAGAGATAGAGTTTTTGTTAATATATAAAGACTACTTATTATAAAATTCCTTATATTTTTTTCTTTAATGAATCATATACTGTTACAGATTATACTGAAAGTCCATATTTCACTTCTATATTTTACCATGCACAAAAAATGAGAGAATTATATACCATATGTAAGACACAGAATAGATCACAACTGAATTAGGTAACACAGTCTAAGAGGAACAGAAGTGTTTAAGAATTCAATGCAAGTAAATGGCATATTTTAAAGCATCCATCGCAAAGCTATGAGTCTATTAAATGTGTAGAAATAACAAAACTGATAAGCAGTCAAGATCATAATATATTTGTGGATACATTTTACACATACATCGTTATGAAATTAATCTAAACCTTGACTCTAAATTTGACTACTCTCTTGAAATAGAAGCATATTAAAATTTACCTTCGAATACATGTTTAACAAGGATGCTAATTTGCTACAAAATACAGCACAAATAAAGAACTCACCTTCATGAACCTTGTGTAGTAGGTCTTAGGCAGAGCAGGTACATCTTTCAGATCTTCAACAGATTTAAATTCTCCATACAATTGCCTTGGGGTGAAAAATAAGTTATTAAACATACTGTTAACATATGGTAGCATAAGAACATACTAGTCATACTACAAATGTATTATGAAAGTATATCATATTTATTACACACATACAAAGAAAGTAACAGAGCAGTTCTACTATGTACCACAAAACAGAACATCCTCATAAGATCAGGAACCAAATCATGCAATCACTGCCACTCCAAAAACTAACCTAAAGTTGTGTATAACCATGGCAGTCTTGGGCCCTACTGTGGGGAGCTGCTGGAGAGTCTTCAAAGAGCCATTATTTAAGATGTCAAGGATTTTGTCATTGTGCTGTTTCTGGAGGCGAGGGCTTACCACTAACTGCCACTTTCCATCTGTCTCATTCATGAAAGAGGTCTCTGTAGGTACTGCACAAACTGTGACATTTGCTGATGCCATTGCTGTAAGAAAAGTCAATAATGTTTTCATGTTTTTCCAAATTAAATCATTTTTATTTTACATGCATATAGACACTTTTCAGGTAAGACCAGGTATCTAGGGCTAAATTTACCATGAAATTATTTCAAAATACAAAATTTGTTTTACCTTTCTTTTTCCTAGTGGAAACAGAGGAACGCCTGCTCTTGCACAAATTACTAAGAGGACTCTGTCCCTTATAGATCTCAAAATTACGCTGAGTGGCCTTTATGGCAGCAAATCTCGAGGACCTCCGAACATCGTGATTTGTATTCCTCTTGAGAATTTTGTCAATTTGTAAGGGAGAAGAGAGAGTGATATTCATCCTGTCTCCATCACTTTTCAATTGAGACTCTTCCTTCAAGAAGGTTGGGGTCCCAGTACTTATTACGGTCACATTTTCTTTGCTATCTGCTTGGTCACTTAATTTAAGATCAACTTCACGTGACTTCAGGGTCGGATAGCTACCATCATTGAAAACAGCTGTGGTATCATGAGAGAGATCAAAGTCAGACCTGGTAGTGCTCCTGTCATTTAGCTTAAAGAAAGAAGATGAAGTATCCTGGTCTATCTTTGGGAACAGAGACTTGTGGATGCTCTGCCTTGTTGAGAGGCGAGTAGATCTCCTTACAGCTCGAGCATCAACAAAAGCTGTACTGGTTATCGGCAGCTTTTTCACAAGATCATAGTCAATATCCATGTCAGATGGATCTTGCTTTTGTGGAACAGGCTTTTGAGCCATAAATGACAAGTCGTCCTCTTTCTTCAAACACATAGTGTCACTTAACTGGTAAACATTAGTGACATCTCCCAGAGGTTTCCGAGGATCACTGGATGAAAGCACATTTTCTTTATAGCTTGTGGGTACAGTGCTAAACCTTTTACTTCTCTGGAAGATGGAGAGAAAATTATGTAAGCTAATATTCCACTTACAGCATTAATCATAACTCACATTTCCTGCCAACCTTTACCAACAGCAAATCTATTATATGCAATCTTAGCCTAATGATATTGACATACCCACTTTCAACATCTATAAAACAATTTGTGTTCAACCAAAGACCACATTATACAGCTATAAAAGATATTGCAGTGAATTAGTCTTGACTATATATATTTTTCTTTTTTACTAAATTCACAAGTCATACAGAGCTTCAAAATATGATTTTCAAAAGAAAAGTAAAGAGTAATAATATGCAACACTCAAGAAACTACAAACAAGTTGAATGCTGGTTGTGGCAGACAATAAGTGCAGTTGTGAGATTACACATATTACAAAATGCTAAACAAAACAAAAATACAAGAAAACTAACATTTGACACCTACAGTTTGCTTCCTATCTCTTTTTCATTTTAAATGTTTATATTTCATAGATTTATTTACCAATAAATTCCTAAAAAACAAATGGAAAATAAGTATACATCTTTGGAAAATAGAAATAAAAATTCTTTGGTTTGGTATGAGAGCACTGTAGGAGATCATGCTACCAACAAGAAGACAGCGAAGTTAAGTGAGAGCAACCCGTCTGTACTACACACATCCCTCAGCGACCTATCTTTGAGGTTACTTGTTGTTAAGAAATTGTGTATAGAGCAGAAAAGGAGAAGAAAAAGGACACAGATGAGAAGATATAGAAGGAATTAGGGAGAAAGAGAGAGTATGTTAGTGTGTGTATGTAAGGGGCAGAGAGGATGGAATGAAACAGTAAATATATCAACATTTGTAAATAGAAGTGTTGCTAAAATAAGCATATAAATGCACAAGTGAAAATCTGTATCTTTATGAATGACCTATCTACTTAGCATAAATCCCTTAGCAACCAACTAGCTGAGGTTACCAAAACCAGCTCATGCATGATTATGTGCTAATATTTATGCAAGTGTATGTATTTGTTATGCTGTACATGTAAGTGCTTGCCATACTGTAACACACAAAATTGCTAATACACATCAACTGTTCTGAAAATATTACTTCAGCATAAATAAAGAACTAGATAACCTCAACCTGTACCCTCCAAGTAATTTTGTCTATTTTCTGTTTTCAGTCCAAGGCATATATAACTACAAGCAGCTAAGCAACCAGAACGAACATGTAAATATGCATCAATGCATGTTCCTCAGCAACATATATCAGCCTTCCTCAATAGTATAATAGAACAAAAAGTACCTTTTTCAATGGTATGCACAAAAGGCTGAAATGTTATTGTGTAGTAGTAGTAGTAATATGAAGTTTCTACCTGTATTCCTTGCATTAGATACAGGCACTCAGCATGACAGCAATTCAAGTCACCCAGGTGAATAATAGCTAATTTATATATGACATGGATCTCATTAAACCTAGAGACAAGGAGTTAATTGCCTATTCATCCTTATAAAACTAAAGCTTCCTTGGTAATATTAACAGTTCAACAACATCAAACAAACAATTACAAATTCTATTCCTAAAAAAAATATATAAGAAGAAAAAGAAGAAGACAATTTATAAAAGACAAAGTAACATAAACAAAAACTTCCCTACCCTTGGCATCTTGTCCTTCTGTGTGCTCTGTAAAGCATCCGTGACTATTCCTTGCAGCATTGATTTCATGTCATGTTTGTTAAAAATGGCACCAATGATGGATGCACCAAGGTTATTGCTGTCTGAAGAATCGCTTTCACTTAACGATTTCTCATTTTCAGTGCCTGTGGGTGTGGAACTCTGGTGTTTCTTTGTCCTTGTTCTTGCTCTAAAAGTAGAAAAAGAGTAAATATTTTTTTTACAAATAATTCCGCAATACATGTAAACACAACCATATTCTCTTGGTTTGGGCAAGATATCACAATCTTCAAAGGAAAAGGGAAAATGTCAACAGGGGAAAAAAATTTGCTGGTCACACCAAATGTTTAGACATGCTCTATCAAATTGACCAATATTTTATTAGTAACTATAACTTTGAAAAACCCTCACATACATTAACTTACTGAATGTCATTTAATATTTGTCATAGTTTACAATATGTTTGCAATACATTAAAATCAAACATAACTACACTCACATGCATACAAACACACAAACACTTTCATAAACCCCCAACCCAAATTTATCATGAACATCATCATCATTACAAACATGTTCTCCCCCAAAACCAAATATTAAAAAGTCACCTTGATTTTCGTTTCCTCCTACTCTTCTTGGTAAGCCGCTCAATAATTCTGTCAGCCACACGATCCTCAATACTCTCTAGCTGGGTCATTACAGACTGCTCTAATCGGTTGGTCACTCGCTCAAGCATTGGACTGTGGAGAGATTGGGGGAAGTGTGACAACAACAGTAATGATAAGAATAAATACAAGAAATGAATTCATGAATGATTACAATGATGGGTGAATAATGAAAAATCATCAGACTATTAGATATACACATGTAACTTCAGGAGATCATGCACTCAAACAATAAAAGCCAATAACACATAAATAAACAGAAAACATACATATAAACCTCACCTGAACGAAGGGGCAGAGGTTCTCTTGACCTCATCTGATGTCCTAATACGATGTATGACACTAACACCTGAGGGTGAGACATCCTCAAAGATTGGCTGTTTAATGGTAGGGAACCCTGAAGGTGGTGGAGGCATGCTAGGTTCCAGAAGAGAGCTGCTGAAGATATTCCTCGTGCTGTAGATAGACATTTTATTTAGATTTTGAAGACACTGGATATCATAGAGAGTTGCTGTTTTTTCTGTGGCATAAACACCAATAATGATGTATGAAATAGATACCCTTGTACTACATAAATAAATGTGGATGACAAAAAAGGTCTATGCAATCACCCCATCCTACTTTGTTCACCAAATAGCTCTGAGCCAAGAAGTTTTGTCCATAATATGATAATAGATAAAAATGTTTCTATCTGATTCTTGCTAATGTGGACAATATTATATACTCTAAATCAATTATACCAGTTTTTGATAGTTATCTGACAGCATGACTACTTGGATGACAAGCATGGCATTGCAAGAAAACTATCACATCATTTTTAGAACATCCTGCAGTATTGCTCCTCTATCCAATACATGAAGATATATGGTATTAAAAAAAGATAGAAATTAGTAATTACATACTAATAATCATGATTTCTGTAAAGGGTAACTGAGTATACATAATCTTCTGAGATATATGTTTAAATGTCCTTTTTTTCTTTAGCATAGTACAGTATAGAAGAGTGTATACTGACATGTTGCTAGGTGTGGCAAATGAATTGTTTAGGGAAGTCACAACTTTTCTTTTTGGGACTTTGTGGCCTGGAGTTGAGACTGTAGTATTGTGATCTTGCTTCTTCCCTGAGGCAAGGACTCGTCTCTTCCAGGCTCCTGGTGTGGCAGTTACATCCTCACAACGACGCTTTATACCATATCGCTGGGGGGAGACCAAAAAATAATAATAATAAATAAATAAATAAATAAATAAATAAATGAATAAATGATGGTGATGCCAATAATAATAAGAATAAAATAATAATAATTTAAAAAATGCAAGCTATTGATAAAATGAAAGTATATGTTCTCAGGATTTCTGCTGTGGCACAAGGAATTATACTCCTTTATATCATTATTAGCACAATATTCAAATAACATACTTGGCTATAATGGAAAATTTTGGCTTTAATAATTTCTTCCTACTTTTATTCAGACTCTTAATATTGGTGTGTACTCAAACTTCATACTACAGATAGTTTTGTAGAATTAGACTTTATGTAGAATATAAAAAAAAACTAATTAGCAAAACAACTATGATCACACATGCCCCAAAAATTCTACAAACTATCTAATAAAAAAAGGTTACCTTTACAGTGGAGAGCACCTGAGGCCTGGTACGTATGTTTCTTGCTTGTTCAGCATATGTGAGTGTGTTGATCGTCTCATACATGTTGATGCTTGCTGGATTAACACAGGCAATCATGGTAGTGTGACTGGTACCTCCCAAAGAGTCTTTGAGGAGCCTCGTCAGAATAGATTCTCTGGGAAAGAAAGTAAAACATAATATGAATATGATTTTTTTTTTTTTTATGTACCCACAAATAAAATACTTTTCAATATTTAGTGCAAAATGTATTATTCCTTCCCTAAACTAAGATCACATTAAAGAGTCATTACACACCTGTATGGTACGTATCCAGTTGTGGAGTTGCTTAGTGCTGCAAGGACTTTACCCAGTGTCAGAAGCCCCTTGTTGATGGCCACACCCTCCATAAATGATTGACCAGAAGTTTGAGCTCGGCCAACCCCTTCAGCTCCTGCTAAGTCAACAAGCTTCAAGCAGCCTTGACGACTTCCAATCTGTAAATCATAAATAGTTATATACATTAACAAAGTCTTTGCATAGATCTATTATCTCAATGATACCAACATTCAGAATATATATCAGTTAATAATCTGACAAATTTTGCAATATTTCATAAATTTCCAAAACAGACACAAAACCATACTTTGACATTTAAATAAATGAGGGCATGGGAACGAGATGAGTGCTGATTCATTGCTGTTGACCCAACACTGCGCAGACTATTTCCTTTTTCTAGGAGCAACAACCCCTCTTCCACACTGTGCACCTGTTTCTCTACCATTCCTATAGCTGATACACCTGGAAGAAAAAAATAAATAAAAATACATTTCCTATATACCTTTAGCAACTGATGGCATCGCATTTCTTTCCTGTATTACAATATCACTTTCCAAAGTTATTCAGAAACCACACATGACATAACAAGGAACATTCAACTTTACCTCCACCCTTCCCAGCTTTGACTTCCAATGATACCCTACTAGGAGCTAAGA
>NW_020868675.1:149678-152178 GCF_003789085.1 Penaeus vannamei
GACAGACGACGTCGACGGCATGAACATCCTTATCCTGAAGGCGCTCGGGGACTGGCTTAACTTCACCTTCACGACCACCAGCGTTGCGTCCGACGACCTGTGGGGCAGCTTGGAGAACGGCACCTGGACCGGCCTCTTGGGGGACGTGTACCGCGGCGAAAAGAACATCACCGTCAACTACTTCACGGTGGTGTACGAAAGGGCGCGAGACTTCGACTACACCGCCACTTACTTCACGGAGGGATTCGGCTTCGCGCTCCGAGTCCCGCCGCCCTTGCCCGCTTGGAGGAACCTCTTCCTGCCCTTCACCCCCCTGCTGTGGGCGTCCGTCGTGGGGGCCGTTGTGCTCACCACGCCAGTCATCTACCTCCTGATCCGGGCGACAGAGGGCACCACCTTCACGGATGTTGCGATTCTCGTGTTTAAGGTGATGTGATGGATTGATAGATTTAAAAAAAATGTAGTTTTATACAACAGCTGTCAACTCATCTATCTATATCTATATATGTGTGTGTGTGTACTAACAATATTTACACCATCAAATCCCTCATTGCTTGTACGAACTCGCCCGTAAATACATAAATACACCTATACCTTTGTTCATCTTACCCACACACGCGCGCACACACAACAATCCCCCTTCTGTCCCATCGAATAACCACCCCGCACCTCCCTCCCACAGAGCTTGGTTCAGCAGAGTTCTTCCACGGTGAGCAAGAAGGGGGCGGCCAGGCTGCTCGTGGGCGTGTGGTGGATTGGGGGCCTAATCCTGGCGCTATCCTACACCGGTAATCTAATCGCTGTCCTCACTGTACCTGTCTTTCCGTCGCTTATCTCCACCATTGAGGGATTGGCCGATAGTAATTTCAGGTAAGTTGTTTTAGTAAATCGCTTTGAAATGGGAAACTGTTAATAAATGCGCGTTGTCTAATTCCAGGGGATGTTGGTTGTTTATTTCAGAATATATTAGCCTATTTTTTTACATGGCATACTTACAAGTCGTAACAAAAAAATGAAAAAATATATATATTACTTACGCCAAATAAGGGCAAAGTAGAGATTGGATTATAAAAAAAGAAAGAAAAATTGAAGGAAATATCAGTAAGAAAAGCATAATGCTACGTTTATAAAAGTAAGTTTGGCAAAGAAAAGGGGATAAATTAAAACATAATTTTTGGTGATACCTATGATAACCATATAGGAAGGAGTAAAAATTTTGAAGAAAAATATGCATAAAATGTCTATATCTGTCTATCGATCTATCTCTATCTATCTATCGATCTATTTCCATGTATCTATCATATCTCTGTCTATCTACCTATCTACCGATCTATTTCTGTCTATCTACCTATCTACCGATCTATTTCTGTCTATCAATCCATCGATCAATTTGTCTATCTATCGATTCATCTCTGCCTCTGTCTCTGTGTGTGTGTGTGTTTTTTCTCTCTCTTTATATATATATATATATATATATATATATATATATATATATATATATAATAATATATATATGTATGTATGTATGTATGTATGTATATATGTATGTGTGTGTGAATGTGTGTTTGTATCTATCTTTTATCTATCTCTCTATCTATCTATATCTCTCTCTATCTCTCTCTCTATCTATTAATATTATATATATTATAATATATATTATATATATATATATATATATATATATATATATTATATATACATATAATATAATATATATATATATATGTACTGTGTGTTGTGTGTGTGTGTGTGTGTGTGTGTGTGTTGTATGCATATATATATATATATATATATATATATATATATATATATATATATATATATATATATATATACGTATGTATATGTATGTATGTATACATATATCAATGAATGTTGCACCAGAAACGAAACACAGCAAGAGCACACACCCCAAAACAACCATCACGAATCCTAGCCCCGCCCCCTTCCTGCACAGAGTGAGCATGGTCGACTACGGCGAGTTCGTCCCCGAGGCCCTGGCCACGTCCGCCGACCAGTACCTGAAGGCCCTCGGCGACCGCATGGACCTCGTCGAGAACCATCCTGACGACGAGATCAGTTACAGGCAGCTGCTGGATCTGTTGCTGGAAGGACGACACGCCATCACGGAGACTTATTCGTATCTAGTTAGGCGGGGTTCGTGGCCCTTTCTCATTTTTTTTTTTTTTTTTTTTTTTAATGAGGTGGGATAAGTACTGTGGTGTGCGGTCATAAACACTTTCCCAAATTATGAAGGGTAAAAAATCTATAGTTTTCACCAAAATGAATTCACTCCTCTTAAAAAAAATACGCACTAGCCCCCCCCTCAGAAAATATAGAAAATTTAAGTGAACACCGTAAGCTGGGTAGATCGCATTACGGTAATATAATAAAAAATCTTTTAATTTCTATCTATCCCACATCCTATTGCCACTTAAATATATCAAACATATATATATATATATATATATATATATATATATATATATATATATATATA
>NW_020868675.1:159678-162178 GCF_003789085.1 Penaeus vannamei
AGATTTCCTGATGAAGCAGGTATTAGCTTAAAAGGTCTCGTCTGTTGATGTGAACATGTATGTCAAAAAAAAAAAAAATAATAAAAGATAAATAAAAATAAATAAATAAATAAATAAATAAATGAATAAAAAGGGTTCTCAGTCTCCATTTGAAGTTGTAATAAATTGAAATAATAATAGTTATTATGACATTTTGTGAATTTTCCATTTTCAAGTTTTATTTTGTGATTGATAGGATAGTAGATATCATTTCTGCAGTGTTATTCATATTTTCCATAGTCGTCCTGTGGTTCAGCTATACATCATGGCCTCTAGATTAATAGTTGATATTTTGACATAACCTAAGAGGCTATGGAGTATATTTGGCAAATTATGTACCCTATATATACCCTATACATCATTACTTGAGATTACAATAACTTTTTTTTATCATTCTATTTTGACAGTTTGTCAGTGCTTGTTTTGATTATTGAGAATGAGCTTGCTCCTAATGACACGCGTCCCCACACCCACACCACTGCTCACCCCAATATGACGCAGCGAGATATGTGTTACCTGCATGAAGAGTTTAGTGAGCTTGAGGAGTGTCAGCCATGTTCAGGTAAGATCTCTAGTTGTATTTTATACTTATGTTTTTTATACAAATAGAGGAAATAACGGTTAAAAACTAATAGTTAATCCAATAGGTTATTGTAATGTTTTTTACTGTAATAACAAAAGTAAAATATTAAGAATAATAACACTGATTCAAAGAAAGATGAATTTTTGTGCTGATGACTTATATATTCAGATAATTTGTCCCTAAGACTTGTATGTTTGTTATATCAGGATGTTGTATATTGCATTTACTACCAGTAAATTTCTGGAAAATGTATTGTTATCCTGTGTATATGATAAATTGTATTGCAGACCTTGAAACAAAAAGTGGAAGTCCATCGGTGTGTGGGTCAGCAAGCTATCGGCAAAAAATAAAATGCAAAAAGACTGGAGAGGTTTTCAGAAAGTAAGTAACTGCATTTATTACTTTGT
Source organism: Penaeus vannamei (assembly GCF_003789085.1). Lineage (NCBI taxonomy): Eukaryota > Metazoa > Arthropoda > Malacostraca > Decapoda > Penaeidae > Penaeus > Penaeus vannamei. Next base: position 160,708 of record NW_020868675.1, read on the forward strand.
TATACACAGCATGTTATAGCTTTGTTTTCTGCATTACATATGTGGTACATTTGCTTATTTCTGCACATCTATATGATTTATGATAAGTATAAATATCCATAGGTATGATATAATACATTCTGATGAAACGAAAGAAACCTCTGAAAAGAATATACATTTTTCAGTACATTAATGCTCATAACATTTTGCATAGCAGAAAAAGGATTGTGAACATTGCAAGCCCTCAGTTAGCTTTGATTTTTGTTTAAACATTATTGAATTGCAAAATTGTTAAATTATTCAATTTACATTATTAGATTAAGATCCATTATTGAAATGTTGAATGAAGAAAACATATTATTAAATTTACATTATTAAATTATTAAAGTTACATAATTGCATTGCTAAATCTACGTTATTAGATTATCAAAATTACATAATTGAATAGTAAAGTTTACATTTTTTGATTATTGAATGTTTAAATTTATTATATTTAACATTATTAAATTGATGGGTAAGAGAAGTAAAAAAAAAGATAAGAAGAAAGAATAAAGGAAAGAAAGAATAAAGTATATTGCTTATTTTAATTAATATCAATGCTTATGTTGTAGGAAGAGAGCCAAATGGAATTGTAACTTAGTTGTTCTCCAATTTAAAAGTAACTTTTATGAAAAAAAAATAAAATCCAGCAATTTTATATACGGCTATATTTAGTTTCTGTACAATGGAAAAGATATCTTTATTTTAGTGGGTAATTTAAAGTTAACTCTAGATACAACATTACAGTATTATTTCATATTATTTACAGAGATTAACTAGGTGCTTTTCTTTGCAGATGTGACCGTGTGGTGTGGTTGGAAGAACGGCACTTTTGGATCTTTGAGACAGTCATGGGGGTCGTTGGATTAGTGTCTGGTTTGGCAACAGTGTTTAGACAAAAGGTGTTAGACCATCGCATTTTGCAAAGAATACAACGACAGGTGGCAGCTGGAGTCTAAGGGTTTTTATAAATTAATTAATTATTTTATTTATTTTATTTATTTATTTTTTGTATTTATATATTTTAAGAAATTTCCCTTACTTTCCAGTGCATTTGTTTGTGGAATCTGGCATTTGTATTAAGATAACAAGTATTTTGTTAATCAGACAGTTCTTATTGATTATTATTAGTGTTCTAATCATTATAGTTATTATTTCTATTAATGTTTATTTCCCTTGCAGTGTTTAATATCCTTAAGTTTGACTATTGACTTTTTATCATCTATGGAAGATTTTATTTTATTATGGAAATGTAACTAAAGAATATGGTTAAACTTCTTCCAATACAGAATATTTGCTTATATGTTTGTTACAATCACTGTAAACTTGTTTGTATTGTTCAAAAGGTGCATATGCTAAAGATATTTTTATTTATGAGAAAATGTGTGGAGATGAGTTTGTAAAGATGTGGGTTAAAGAAAAGCTTTTATTTTTGTTATACAAATGTGAGGTT
>NW_020868675.1:189678-199678 GCF_003789085.1 Penaeus vannamei
CTCTAATATTCAGTTTTCTTTAATACACCCTGTGTTGCCAGTCATGGTGGGAAAGAATAGGATCCTAAGCTTAAAAACAGTGTCCTCCTTGGAGCTGGCACTCATTTTGGGAATAGCTCATTTGTTTACTTGTAGAAATGATGCAAGTGCCCCTCCCTAAATTGTCACGGAGACAAATCATCATGCAAGGTCATATGGATTCATGACGAATCATTCCCATCACTCAGGCCTTTGCTGAATTTTTCATGAAGGCATGTTCCTGTCATCTCAGCCCTCAGCCATTTTTTCCATGACATGGCAGTCAAGTCACTGGATCTGGTGGGTTGAATCATATAATAAGAAAATGTTAGCTGATGTTCTCAGACTATATACTACTTTTAAACTTTAATTGCACTAGAATAGTAGTAAAGCTGTGCCACAGAACTGACAACAGTAGTGGGTAATATTGGGGATATATTCCATCATTTTTCATTAATGAGTCAAGCCATGTGAAATGCCTTTTTTTTTTCTTAATAAGGATTTCATAACCATAATTTATCAACTTAATTTATAAGTATTAGACAAAACATCAGTTAGAAATTACTCTCATAAAGCAGAGTATTGCTCTAGTTATATGATAAATGTTGATTTTTGTTACATTGCTCTGGGTGTATAAAAAATTGTAATTTTATTTCATAGCTATAGGTGCATAAAAGTTTGTTAGTTTTTGTTTAATGGGTGTTACTATAGTGTTTTTTTTAGCTAATAGTATTACTTTTAAAGATATATGCAGTGTATTGTAGTTGCTCCACAGCATTTCTAATATGCAAAAGATCAAAATTGAAAGGACCTTTGTAACAGAAACCAGGGGGTTCTAATAATTTTGCCATTTAGGATCCTTTTTACTTGAATTAATTATCCCAGGGACCCATTATTTTGAAAGGTCTTGACTGCTCTAAAAGCCAATTTGACAACAGACTTTCCCAGTTCTGTGTTTCAGCTGAGAGACCAAAGGCACTGAGTATGTAATTAAATAGGTAGAATATGAACAAAAAATGAAAATTTTATTTTATCCTTTTAATGAGCATTTATACATTTTGCTTTGGAAACTCTTGAAACTTTGAACTTAACTTTGTGATTCCTGATTCGGAGTCAAACCTTTTGTCTATTATGCCCTTAACTCACTAGATCCAGGTGCCTTGCAGGTTATACATGAAACAAACTCTGGGCATTAGGCTTTCTTGAGGGGCAGCTCTCCTCGGTGTGTGGTTTGTAGGCCAAGCCCACACAAATAAATTTGTGATATCAAGACTCTTCCTCTTTGCAATGCTATTATGCCTAACGTTTTTTGCTGTTTTGCCATTTTCTAAGGTCTATATTTGTCATTTATTAAGCTGTGTCAAGATGGTAATAGACTGTTTTGTGTCATTTTTATACCATATCATTCCTGAATACCCACTGACTCTAATGTTCTTCCATGAGCTTTGTGCGCTCATAGCAAAATGTTCCTGTCACCAGCCACTTGGCAACAACCTCTCTTGGTATGTCATTCCGAACAGCTTGACCCACTGCCAAATTTTCTTGATGTGAAGGTCATAACTTCTGAATCCAATGGGTTAAGGAGAGATTCCAAAATGGAAAGAGAACTAGCTAGCCAATAGTTAGATGAAATTACATGCATTGTAACTTATCCACATATGCTTTGAAAGAGCCATGACAAATAGTAATTTATGCTGTTATAAGAGTAATAACAAAATGTCTTTGTCTCTATAAATACCCATGAAATGATTTTCAGGAGGAGCAGCAGCAAAACCTGTAGAGTTTTTGTTGCCATATATTTTTTGCAGATTTTGGCAAGATATAGCATATATTTTCTGTAAATTTTTTATTTGTTTAATATGCTTTTTTTCAGATGGACTAAAAAAAACAATGATATTTTCATTTAACTTATATGTCGATTTCAGTGGTATTATTCATTTTTTAGATGCTATTGTGGAGGCATTGTTGATAGTGTTTTATTTTGAGTGTTTTTATATGGCAAGTATTGTTAAATAAGCCAGAATTACAAGGCTTTCCATAAATGAAATGTGTGTATATATATGTATGTTCTGTAGAAACAGAGGAGGTAATATGTATTTTTCTGCATTCTTATGATTAAGATTCCTTACGTATATTTTTGTGTATTTCATGATAAAAGTGCTGCAATTGTAAATACTGCTATTTAGCAGACTTCTTGTAAAAAATATTTTTTTCTTGGATTCAGTTCAAAAAATTTACACATTCAATGGCTCCCTTGGTAAACGGTCCTGATGCATGATTTCGAGATTTAAGCAAGAACTCGAAAGCTGAGATGAGTGTTGTTATCACATGCAAATTTGATTTAGTAGATTATAATTTCATTATACTGATGCATGACTGTTAGAGTATGCATTCTTTGCTATACATGTACATTTCTTATCTTTTTTGTGTATGAATTAGCATTCATTTTTATTTTGCCACAGTTACATGATCAAAGATCTTTCATTCCTAAGGTATTAGTTCTTGGCCTATTTGAGATGGTTGAACTTGGGTTAAAATATATATCACTCATTTTTAACTTGGTTATTTCAGTTAATATGATCAGAATGTAATTGGTACCTAGGATGAGGCTCATAGGCTTGTTATTTGAGTGCCAGAAGTTGTGGTATTATGACTGTCTTTCACTCACTCACTTTTTTTGAAGACTTTGTACTGATAAGATAAAAATGTTATTTCAACTAATATCTGCAAATGAAGTATGTTATAAGGTAGAATATATTTGATTGGAGGAGAATTACATAAGTATCAGTAAAAAACAAAAAACAACACAGTAGGTTATTCATGTAATACTGCATAATGACCTTTAGAGATCTGAGAGAAAGGCAGTTCTTCATCTCCATACCTCAGTTTTTTTCTAGAAATGAATCTATTACAGAAGCTTACCACTGTTAATTTTATTTTCATGGGATCAGAAATATACTTTATTAGTGTTATTAGAGTGCATTTGTGTGATGCAGCTAAAGACCCAAAGCGGGAGGTAAGAGGACAGGATTAATGGTATAATGTTATATGAAACCATTTGAGGTTTTAGTTGGTCAGAATTTTTTATGCAGATTGGAAGCCTAGAAATCAGCAGAAAGGTCAAATGAGGCTAAGAGGAGGAATAGGACATAGGGGCCACTCCCGTGTAGGTGGAATTGAAGAACGTCACAGATTTCAGGACCTTTATTTTAGTGACAGGTGGGAAAATGATAAGAATTTGAGTCTTCATCTTCCCAAAATGTGGATTCTGGAAAACTTATTCACACACTTTTTTTTTTTTTTTTTTTTTTTTTTTTTTTCATCATGTATTTTTTCCTTTTTTCCTTTTTTCATTCTTTTCCTTTTTTTTTTTCTTGTTCCTTGTCTTTGAAATTTTGACGGTGCTGTCAAACTATTTACATTAAGAAAGGGGTTTTTATTTTATTTAGGTAATAATATGTCAGAGTCCACATTCTTTTCTGTCTTCATTATTATGTCACAAGTTTTAAAAGTAATATTGCTTTAATTTTCCACAATGTCCAAAAATGAGTATTCTCACATAACTGGAGAGGTGTTTTGTATTATAGGTTTAATGTCATTTCCTTGTTGCCAAAGCAGTTTATATTCTGTATTTGACTTTCCTTTTCTTGTAGTTGAATATGTTGATTATCTTTTCTATTTTTCCAACTACTTTATATTTAACATTCATTCTTTATGGAAAAAATCTCTTTTGTGTTATATTGTTATTATACCCACAGTATTTTTCTCTTTTTTTTTTTCTTTTTGTATTTTGAGAGCGAAAGAGTGAGTGAGTGAGTGAGTGAGTGTGGGGGGGTACATTCATGCATGCATGTGTGCATGTTCATATATCTGCATGTGCAAGCAAAAGTAAGTGAGAGAGAATATGTGTGTAAGTGTGTGTGTGTGTGTGTGTGCGTAATGTGTGTATGTGTGTTGGAATGCATGCATGCGTGTGTGTTTACATGTATTTTTGTTTGTGATTGTTTCTTCTTTTCTTGGATTTACATGCTTGTGTGTACATTACTCCAGAGTATTTGATGTAATCTATAACATTACTGGATTTCCTGAAAAAGAACATTCTGTGTTTTAAATTCTGTTCTTTATTGTTAACATGTGACTATTTTCCTATGTGGTTGTAACATAGAAATGTGTATCATTGTGATGGACGATAGGATAGTTTTTTTTTTTTTCTTTTTCTTTTTTTTTTTCTTCTTTTTTTTAAGGTGGCTCATGTTTCATACTTTTTTGTTCTTACAGTATTTATTAAGTTTGTTGTGAATGTTTTCAATATTTATTTTACATTTAATTTAATAGTTTGTTTCATGACTACTGACAATGTTTTTTTTTAAATTCATCACAATATCATTGCTCATATAATAATCTCCACTTTGTATATACTTTTTATCATTGAAATACATTACTACTATATGTCTGTGTTTCTTTTGCCTTAAGTTTAGAGAAAACTTTATTCTATAAAAGTTCTGCATTAAGAGTTAAGTTTTTGTTATGATATTTGATAAAGTTTTCATTGTGGACATGTTTTTGTAACACAAGAAGAGTAAAAAAATCATTGGGTTAGTGAATCAAGAAGGAATTTCACTACATACTACAGTTTTATAGTGCTATATAATCTTTGATGTCTAGCACATTTATCTGATTAAAACTTTAACATTAACATTCAGTACGTACTGCTATTAATGTCTCACAAAATAACGATCTTTCTGATTCTTCAGATGAAGTCTCCTTATTTATTTAAATAACGACACAAGCCCCACAGCCAAAACTTTACAGTTTCCCTCATTCCAATTGTCATAAAAATGGTAATCAGTGGTGTCTAGGGTTTAGTCATGTATCTGATTACCACAAAAGAATGTTGCATTGCACTATAAAAAAAGGCCATGTCAGATGCTGTCATAGCTGGGGGAGTGAGTAATAACTGACTGCAATGTTACAGATAATTGTGCCAGAAAATGGAATTGCTTATTACATATGCCTTAAAATGCACACTAAAACTTTTCCATTATATTGACACTGACGAAACATGAGTGTTGTTGAAAGTAGGAAAATTTATGTATGAATGGAGGCTACTATTTTTAGCATGATGACGGGGTAAGTTTGTAGTAAGAATAACATAGATATAGTTGAATGAAAATGTAGGGGTAGAATCATTTCATTGTTAGTCACTGGGAAATTACTTAGCAACTGCAAGTAACAGGTATGTAATGAAGGTTTTGCAGATGTAAGGGGGGAAAATTGTATACAATAGACATGCACAAGGAATAACAAATGAACAAATTTATAGGTCAAAACAGGACTACTATGTGGCATTCCTCTCAGAGTTGAGAAGAGTTGGCAGAGGCACAGCTATCCAAGCTCTGGAGAAATGCTCTAGACCTTGGGTTTAGGCATTAAAGGTAGGGCTGCAGCAAGGGTCAGCATTTCCAGTAGATCAGCCTTCAGTAGTAGAGATAGCTCCAGATGTGAAGTGTTTCTAATGATGTTGAAACAAAACACTTGCTTAACTCCACATTTCTTATTGTTGTGCACACTTTTACTTGATGTGGAAGAGACGTTTTACTCCATACTTGTGATGTCATGTGGCAGTCAGGTATACCCCCCAGACCTATTGAGGAGGACTTCGGTGGAAAGAGAATGTAGATCACATCATGTGCATGGCATTGCTCAGTATAGCTGGCCAGATGTTTGCCTTCACCCTTCTGAGACACAGAGACCACTTGCCAATGCAGAGACTTGAGCAAACCTGACAAAATCATTGATTCATAGTAGAGTGCCTTCATAAGTTTCATCATGGGCTGTTTGTGACTAGATAATGGGTTGAGCTGTGAATGCAGAATAACACAAATTGTTGCCATCTTATCTGAGTTTTTTAAGACCCTATTGGACACTCGATACATTTAACGGTAAGATGAAACCCATTGTTCTAGAAGTCTGTTAGGCCAAGACCAAAATTTGTTTATAATGAATACACAAAAGTCAGAGTTTTATGGATCTTGACGCTGCAGCTTGTTACTTCGAGCTGTAAGACCAAGAAGTCAACAGTCTGGCCTGGCAGCAGGAGCCATGAACTCGCCAGACAGTTTGGAGATGTTGATATCTGTGCAGGACCAAGCTAATTGTCCTCAAGGCCCTGTTGTTGCTAGTTCTGTTTTATAGAAGAAAATATTGAACTTTTATCATTTGTCTCGGAGTCTATCCTTGATGCTTGTTGCAACAGTTCCCTGCTTTGGATCATTGGCAGGACCACTTATTCAACCAATAATCCCGCTGTGAGACCAGCAGGCAGGAGACTGAGTGGATGTGGCAATACACCTTCCTAGGTGTTAACTCCAATAACTAATTGAGTGATAGACCAAGGGATGTCACATATGTAGCTCATGAGACTCTCTGCACTTTTGAATGCTGTCTGTGTCCCATTCACTGCTCCAGTCATGCTGTGCGTTTAGCGTGATTTCACTACTGGCATTTATTTTAACACGGCGCCAAAACTATTAATCAAGAGAACAGAAAAAGTGATGTTTTACCTGTGAAGCTACAATGAGATAATGATGCCAAGAACATTCCTGTAAGAGTGTTGTTTTTTATAATCGAAAAGTGGAATATCGATTTTTAACAGAATTATTTAAGCAAAGTCATTAAGTATATGATTTTACCACATACAACTGCCCTTACCTTCATTTTTTACATCAGAGCCTTCTATTTCGGGTCAAGGACAAACAAACAAAAAATTTGTAATATACACACGCTACACGAAATTTTAATTTCATATGTTTTGCAAGAACTATGCAACATTCAGTAATATTGGGAAACAAAATTTGTTTTATTTTGTAACTTACTGTATTTAAAAGCCTTGATGCAGTATCAACATGAACCCACATATGTCTTGCTTGCTCCAAAGATAACATATAAGGAAACTGAAAGGCCGACAAAGATATGTTTTTGGGATAATCAATTGTATGTAGTCTCAGTCCTTGAAATACCACCTGTAAAACGGTGTAATTTTGATCAAACGTATCACGGATAAAAGGCAGAAAATATGTTTCCAATGTTTTTCGAAAAGATAGACAAATGCTAAGGGTGCACCGCAGTCAGAAACTAAATAAGAAAGCCTCTGTGACATGGAATAGTTATCTGTACATGTAATATGTGCAGGTTCTGTGTTAAGTGTATGATAGAAAATCTTATTTATATAATATTGAAAACTCAATCCGTGAAAAGAAGTAAAATGCACTCAATACAACCAGTCACAGGAAAATAAGATTTATTTTCTTGAATCTATTATTACTTTTTTTTTCTTTTTCTTTTTCTTTTTCCATACACGCGCACGCGAATTGAAATGACTACTTTGTGCCACCGTCCAAAAGTAAATAAATCTCCCTCTTCTTTCTTTTTACATTTCTAAGGAAGAGAAGTTATATACATTTTATTTCATTAATTTAGAATGAATCCTATTGTTCGTTGAAGGCCTAGGCACTAACTCTATTTAACTCAGAATGTCTAAAAAAGTATTATGGCATCATACAACTCCCAATTTCTGTACATGTTATGTAAACTATTTGTGCACTTGCATTATATTTGGTCAGCGATAATAAATCAGTATGGCTCCAACGGTATAGATATTTTATTCTTAACCTGTGGTAAATTTATCCACTGGGTGTAAAATTTGGCTTGACAGGGGAGGGGGGGGGGTAATCTATACCAATATGGCGGGTCTGATGCAACGGATCTTGACAAATGGCGCTATCGGTGTAACTTTTTGACTCGGTGAATCAACTCCGATTCCCTAGATAATGATTCTGGTATGATTTCTTTTACGAAAATTACTTTATGAAATATCTTTATAATAAAGGTGAAGTATATGTGGCCGAACGTGACAAAGGACTAGGGAAGGCTTAAGAATCACTGGCATAGGGAAAGATGAACGAATTATATAGTTTTTGACAGTTTCCTGTTAACATATTTGAGAAATCTATATGAAAAGAAATCGTGGTCAAAAACTTGCGAAATTATGCAGACTAATACAGAGAACATGAGTTTAAATGACCGTCTTTCCGTGAGTGCTATATAGATTTGATAGTAGCATGAATGGGTTTCGAAAATTCTAGTGAGTAGGTAAAATAGAGAAAAAAATGTGTAGAGAAAGAGAGTCAACGTGAGGCAAACGATAACGAATTAAAGAAAAAAGTAGAAGGAAAGTTGAAAGAAAAAATATGAAATAATAAAACTGAATAAGGTTGTAAAAAGTGAAAATCTGGAAGAAAAAATTTAAGAAATAAAAAAGAATGATCAGAAGTACAATATCTGAAGCCATTAAACCGACGACATAAGATCACATCATTTCGCGACGCTGCCATATATCACGCTAAAAGTCTATCTGGATCATTAAAAGTTTCCCGCCAATTATAAAAAGTGAAAGGCTAGCGCGGGTGAAAATAACGTGCACACGTGAACGCTGTATGGCACTTGGTCTTAAATTGCCTCCGGGAAACTGTACGCCTGGAAGCATCATATATTTTTTGGTTCTTTATTTCCAATGTTTTTCATCATTAATTTTTTTTTCTTTTAATGATTATGGTGCTATTGTGATCGTCTTATTCTCACCGTGGCTGTATAGTTTTGTTTGGTTTAATTATCATTATTTTATTTTCACTTTCTATTTCTCTGGCTGTCTCAGTCTCTCTCTCTCAGTCTCTCTCTCTCTCTCTCTCTCTCTCTCTCTCTCTCTCTCTCTCTCTCTCTCTCTCTCTCTCTCTCTCTCTCTCTCTCTCTCTCTCTCTCTCTCTCTCTCTCTCTCTCTCTCTCTCTCTCTCTCTCTCTCTCTCTCTCTCTCTCTCTCTCTCTCTCTCTCTCTCTCTCTCTCTCTCTTCTCTCTCCTCTCTCTCTCTCTCTCTCTCTCTCTCTAATCTCTATCTTTCCCACTCGCACTCTTTCCCACTCTCTCTCTCTCTCCCACTCTCTTCTCTCCCTCTCTTATCTATCTCTATATCTCTCTTCTCTCTTTCTATCTATATTATCATCTATCTATCTATCGCTGTGTAAATACATAGTGATAGTGTATGCATACGTATACATATATGTATACACCACACACACACAACATACACACACACACACACACACACACACACACACACACACACACACATATACGCACACATACACACACACATACACAATATACACACACACATGTATGTGTGTATATATTTATATGTATATACGTCCGTATGCATATATATGTATACTATAAATAATATACATTTATATAAACACATTGATGAATGTATATATTATAACATATCCATCCATCTCTATCTACCTAACCTCTATCTATTTGTACCCACATAATCCGTTTACTCATTCCCCACCCATTCCCTCCTTCCGCCTCCCCTACTGATCCTCGAAAAAAAGGCTTTCACTCTCAAATGACATCCATCATTCCATAATACTTACGGTAATTGCCGCTCCTCATCAGCCGACGAAACGATCATCTTTACGAGTGGTTTGTGTCGTAGCTCTGTCGTTGTTTAACTCTCCCCACTCCTTCCCCCTTCTCCCCTCCCCTCCCCCCTCCTTTACATCTTTTCCCTCCTCCCTCCTCCCTCCCCCTAACCTCAATCCCCTTCCCCCCTTCTCCCTCCTCTCTTCCCCCCTACCCCAACCTCCTTCCCCCCTCCTCCTCCTCCCCTCCTCCCTTCCTTACCTTCCTCCCTTTCCCTCCCCTCCCCCTTCCCCTTCTTCTCTCCTCCTCCTTCCTCCCTCCCCCTTCTCCCCTATCTCTCCCTTCCCTCCTCCTCCCTCCCTCCCCCTCCCCTATTCTATTCTTCACGACTAATACTTTCTCCCTTACATATGCAAAGCTTTCTAAAGGTTGCACGAGATTCCGACTTTTTTTTAGAATTCTTACTGGTTCGTTATGTTTATATTTTTTTAAACTATAGAT
>NW_020868675.1:207178-212178 GCF_003789085.1 Penaeus vannamei
TAAAAAAAGAAACGAATAATTTTCTTACCACTGAATCCATGGGAATTTTGTACCCAATAAAGAGTTAATGGAACATGCTTGATATTATCATAAGATTTGCGCATCATCTACACGTATTTAAACTTTCTATTGAAAAAGATTCTCACAGAGTCATGTCTAACTGCAGTCAAAGGATTGTTGCGTTTCTTCTCACTCATCTTTCAGTTCTTGAGAAAACTTGAGGCGTGGGTGAAAAGATTGTTCTCTTCATCTCCTTTTTGTTCTCTTTCATCATCGTTTTTTTTTTTATCATTCTCGCTGTTTTCTTCTTTTTCCTCTTCTTTCATTTATCTTCTCCCCCACTTCTCCTTCTCCCGTTCTCCGCATTTTTCTTCTTCCTCTTCTTTTTCTTCTTTCTCCTCCTCCTCCATTTTCATTAACTGGAAGACATCGGAGGGATACAATGTTCATGTGTATGTGTGCAGTTGTGTGTGTGTGTGTGTGTGTGTGTGTGTGTGTGTGTGTGTGTGTGTGTGTGTGTGTGTGTGTGTGTGTGTGTGTGTGTGTGTGTGTGTGTGTGCGCGCGCGAGTGTGAAGGTGTACTGGATGTACAAATTTTCCTCTCTATACACATATGGACATATATATATACACATATGTGATAGATGAATTTCTATTTTCCTCTCTATACACATATGGACATCAAACAACCGTGAACCCTGCAGACTCCTTATTGCGTGAAGGTGTACTATATGTACACCTCTTCCTTTTCTCTCTACACACATGAACGTCAAACAATCGTGAATCCTGCAGACTCATGTTGCATGAAGACACTTGAATATCTGTTTTGCGTCTCGATGCGAACGGTACAAAAATCCGCAAATGATACAGAGAACGTGAACCAGATTGCTTAAAAGAGCATAATTTCACCCATTCTGTGGTTCTTCTACTTCCTATGGTGCTTATTACCCTATTACATTAATGTTTATCACACATTAGGCAGAAAAAAAACATGTGCTGTTGAAATTACATGATCACAATGAACATTTCAATTCTTTACGTAAATGCTGGTGTGAATTTGTAACAAAGTGTCAATTGGAGAAGAGATGGTCATTCACAAGTAATAATTACGGGAAATGTCATTGGAATAAATTGCACGTATTTTCAGATGTTATTATGATAATAATGTGTCTACGCGTTATTCTACATTATCTAGAATCTAATTCCAATTGTGTTCAAGAAATTAATATTCGAAGAGTATAAATCAAATGAAAAACAATAGTTTGGGGACTAAGATGTGGATATTCCATGAGATAGATAATTGAATTAAATGAATTTGACTGAAATACCTTGTGATCATATTTCCTACCTGGATCAATCAGTAAATATCTTTCAATCCTTTTTTGTTTGAGTTCTTGTTTACGTACATTATCTCACTCGAGTTAACCCTCTGACGTTTTCTTTTTTATAGTCACGACCGCTTGCTTGTAACATCTGCTTGTCGAATAGAACATTTTACAATACACGTTTTAGATATTTTTATCGCTTTTACACGACAGATGAAGCTCTCACAACAATAAGAAAACGCAGTTGTTGACAAAAAAAAAAAGAAAAAAAAAACGCTTAGAATTTTTCTTTTAAGCATCGCATGTCTTTTAAGCATCATCTAGACAGACTATTATATCGGTGTTCTTAGAAGAATAAACAATCTTAGACACAACAACGAAGAAAGTCAAATATTAGTAGTGGCGACCACGTGTTAACAGCCATATTGCCTGGTCGGAGAAAGTCCGCTCATAGTCTTCACTTTCACACTTTCCATGATCAATATTTGTCTTGTTTTGTTAATCAAATGCGGCCATATTCCTTCAAGACAGTAAGGAAAGTCTACTGTAAGTTCTGTTTTTATAAGTTACACTGATCATGATAATTAATAACCACACAGACTTCGGATTTGAAGACTGGAAAAATATGGATTTGGTAGTTTCTGGCAGTCACAACAGACCACGTATATAAGGTATGACACCTGTGCTCGTCTCCAGTGTGACAAGAGGAACTACAGGTGCAACATGACGAAAACCACACTGGTAAGTTTCTTGTGATAGATGAATTTCTATTTTAGTGTTAGCGTGCTGTGTCGAAAAATAGATGAATGCGAGTGTGATTCGAAGTGGCTCTGGGAACGTTATTTTAAAAAGATATTCTCACGGATGCTTCACTCTGAGAATAGAAACTGAAAATGAAGCTTCATTGATGATGGACGTGAATAGTTTGTTTCAAATGGATTATCTGATGTTCAATACAGACTGGAGCTATGGAAGTGTATGTGTGTGTGTGTGTGTGTGTGTGCGTGTGTGTGTGTGTGTGTGTGTGTGTGTGTGTTGTGTGTGCGTGTGTGTGTGTTGTGTGTGTGTGTGTGTGTGTGTGTGTGTGTGTGTGTCTGTGTGTGTGTGTGTGTGTGTGTGTGTGTGTGTGTAAATTACAACAGGTAGCATAAGAAAATAAGAGTGTAACCTACCACAGAAAGAACACACATTGTTCTAAAAAAAAAGTCCATGATGCATTGAAAAAGCTAGTCTTTCTAACGAGGAAACATATGTTTTTTTTTTCCTTAGTGGGTCAATTTAACACACCCACACGCACGCACACACACATTCACACGCGCATACACACGTACACAAAACACATACACATACACACACACACACAAACAATATATATATAAATATATATATGGTATGTATTATATAATGTATATATATATGTATATATAAATGTATAAATATATATATATATAATATATATATATATATATAGTAATATGCATATATATAGAAATATATACTCATATATATATACAATATATTATACATCATAATATACATATATTAGTACAATATATATAAATATGATACAACATATATTATGACATATATATAAATATATTATATGAAAGCAGCCTGATCTTCCGGCAGCGATTCAGCGACCCACGAGCTCAGACCCGGATGAAGGGCATTGGCGCCAATACCATGTTGGCACTCAGCAAAAAAGCGAAATGAGTGAGCAGACGGTAGGGAAGGGAACCTATTCTCATAGCCCCCTAAAAAAATTAAACCTAGGGAGATGAGTAGGCGAACTTGGACTAAATTAAGCTTGACCGGGGCTATGACGTCACAAGCTAGACATCTTATTCCAGGATCAGTTATAAACATGAAAGATTAGAAGCTTTACAATAATATAGATTAGGATAGATAGAATAGAATAGGAATAATTAGACACACACACAGCCACTCACACCACACCATCACACACAACAACACAACACACAGCACACACACAGCTAAACAAACACTGACACGACACACAACACACAACAACACACATGCGATCTACACAGCACGGCAATATAGTACATAGCAGAGCGAGCATTCAACATACGCGGCATCACTGTACACCAACACACATACACAACCGAACACGCACACAGACACACACGACACAACAAATGATATATACTAAATATTATACAATTATACATACATATTATATATATTAATACATATGTAATAATAGTGTAAATATAGTAAAATATATATAGTATAGGAGTACATTACTATACTATAATCAGGATTTAGCGTGGTGTGTGGCATATAATAATTATATATATATATTAATATACTATATAGGTATAGTACACTATATATATAACTCAATATATAATTATGATACTAACATCATATAGTACATATATATATATATACATACATACATAATACTATAGATATCTAGAGGATAGGAGAGAGAGACTAGAATAATAGATAGATAAGATATCGATAGATATGAGCACACACATCACGCCCGAGCGAGCGAGCATCACAACACAACACACACACACACACACACACAACAGACACACTACACACACACACACACACACACACACACACACACACACGCATATATACACACATACACACACCATAACACACACCATACACACACACACACACATACAGCACACACACACACAAACAACACACACAACACACACAACACACACACCACACACACACACACACCACACACACACACACACACACACACACACACACACACACACACACACACACAACACACATAATACACATATATAATATATAATAATATACATACATATATATATTATAACATTATATATATACATATATACATAATATTATATATATATAATATATATAATATATATATATTATATATATATACATATATATATATATATATATATGTATATATATATTATAATATATGTATATATATATATTATATGTATATATATAATAATATATAATATAATATATATATATATGTGTGGTGTGTGTGTGTGTGTTTGTATTGTGTGTGTGTGTGTGTGTGTGTGTGTGTGTGTGTGTGTGTGTGTGTGTGTGTGTGTGTGTGTGCGCGCGTGTGTGTGTGTATGTATGTATGTTGTGTGTGTGTGTGTGTAAGCATGACGTATAAATATCCAGAGCGGGAACTAAGCCCTGTAATCATTAAAGAGCAAACTTTCCAAACTTATTGATTAGATTGACTGACTTCTTCGCCATTATTAACTGATCTGCCATCAAAATCAACCACCAAAACCACCACCACCATCACCACCACCAACAATACACCACCGCTATTACTACCACAAGCACAACCACCACCAAAAGTAACAATACACCACCAACCAATACCATAAATACCAGCAGCAGCAGCAATACACACCACATTACTACCACAAATACCACCAGCAACAACAACAATACACCAACACCATCACTACCACGAATACCATCACCACCAAAATTAACACCAGCAACAACACACCACCACAGACACCACCAAAACCACCACCACCACCACCAACAACAACCAACAACACCAACGCCCACACACCCACAAACACTACTACCACAAACACTACTACAAGCACCACCACCACCAATGAAAACAGTAACAGCAACACCCCACCACCACCG
>NW_020868675.1:219678-222178 GCF_003789085.1 Penaeus vannamei
AAGCTAAATGTAAAGTATAGATGTAAATATATAAAATACGGACTTTCCCCTTTTTTCGTATACAATTATGCATCATTTGCATATGAACAATACGTATGGATGTATACATGCGCGCGCGCGCACACACACACACACACACACACACACACACACACACACACACACACACACACACACACACACACACACACACACACACACTCACGCACATATATATACATGTGTGTGTGTGTGTGTGATAGGTACATTTGTATACTCTTGTATAGATGTATGCATTCTTTCATATACAAATACTGTTGCAAAACACCTAGGAGTGTTATATCATAAAATAAAGTACATAATATATAGAACTGATAGAAAAAAATAATAATCATGGATTAAGCGTAGGTGTGTTTTGTATTTGAAGATCGGTTTACATATCTTTGAATTTAGACATCTGAAATGCGACTGTCTCTGCTGAACGAATTTATATCTTCAATATACGTAATATCTAAAGTAAATGCTTTATGTGTTTGTAAGAATGTCACATATATCTATTCTCACCTTTTTATACTCTTGAAATGGTATTATAGACGCTTTGTATTTCAGATATAGATGCGTTTTAATACGTAATACCGGCACCATTCCACTGCCATGATTAAAGGCATTTTTTTCATTATAAAGAGCGATGCCGTTTAAACTTGCCGCCTCGTGACGTCATGCGCCGCGACTCGACTCCCAGCAGCTCGGTGAACGGTGCCAGATAGTCTTCATGTTACCATTAATTACTTCTACCACAGATGGCCAAACAGCAAACTTGCATTGATAACAGGTATCGATAACTATAAAGATTGCCGAACGTGAATCAAACCAACAGTAGACCGACAAAAGGGGGCCTAAAAAGGGAGAACGGGCCAGCGCGACGTCGGCAATCGCGGCCGAGCTCCTGAGTTGAGAATGGACAAGTGGCAGAGGTGCAGACGAGGCTAAATTGGTGGCGGTTCGTTCCTTGTGAAAAATGGCTTCCTCCGACTTTGTGACGGAGGTGGAGGTCCAGCCAGAGATACAGGAGGTTGAGATCGAAGCTATACCGGTAGACGTGCCAGTGGAAACGATAGAGACTTATGACGGACAGCCGATAATAGCGCTCCAACAGTTGCCCGAACCAGGACGTGAGGAAATTATATTCCAAACCCAGGAAGAAGTTGTTGGTGAACAGGAAATCCCCTATGAAATCCCCGTGCCCGTGGAACATGATGTGTGTGTCGAGTCCTCGCCAGGTCCCTCGAAGAAGAACCAGAGAAAAGGACAGAAGAGGAGACGAGATATGGACGAGTTCACCTCGGTCTCCGTCGGACATAAATGGGAACAGAAACAAGTCCAGATCAAGACCCTCGAGGGAGAATTTTCCGTGACGATGTGGTCTTCGGGCGTAGACGAAGGTAAGAGACGAAAAGAGCGAGTGTGGAGGTCGAAATTCCTTATTTTTTTGTGTGTCTACCTTTCTTCCTGCCTCCGCCTCCTCTCAGAGGATCTCTTGGTTTTAAAACGGGATTCCGTGCATCGCTTTGTCCCCTTTGTGTCTCGCCCCTTAACAGATCGATAAGCTTACGATAGCGAGCGTGTCCATGGCGTCTTAATCTCCTCCAGGTGATGAGAATTGACCCATGTTTCGTTGCAATGACAGTGTTTGTTTATGTTTGCGTCCGCCATGAAGGCCTGGGCGCAGCCATGTTAACTCTGCACGAAATATGGCGGAGGAGCAGCAATGGCGGCCGCTCGCCATTGTCGGAGGCACGCGGGGAGGCTCGCCCGTCCTTTTCCTCGCTCTCGCTCGCATTTAGCTCGATTTTCCAGGATGGGTCCGGGTTTTCGGAGGATACCGTGCCCTCGGAGCCTCTGGTTGGAGTTTAAGGTGCCTGAGAGGTTTAGAAAGGGGAGGAAGTGGAGATTGAAGATGGGAGGAGGTGGTTTGGGCCGAAGAAGCGACCTTGGGTTCGGACAGAGTCGGCGGTGCCTTGTTATAATTTTTATTTTCTTTATTTTTCTCCAGTTTTGGACAAAGGCACGCCGTCGTAAGGCACCAAACATAGCGATAAATGAAAGGTCTTTATAGAAATCAAAATTTTAAGGATAGGTTCAAGTTAATGTAGAGTCTGGAGTATAAAATCGAAATTTGGCATATGGGCTCGGTGCGAAGATCCCCTCCATGTCACGGGACTACAAGCTTTATGCAAAGAAGCCATAAGGTTTCTTTTGGAGATTAATCGGGATGTGCAAATGATAAGGAATATTAATCAAATAGCAAGAAGTAAACATTGATGATGACTAAATTATGAATGCCGTTGGGTAGCACATTGAGATGTACTTTTTGTGGTTCGGAGAATGCATATTATGAGAAACTGAGAAATTACATTGCATAATATGAGAAAATGAGAAATTTCATTAATGAATGCTTTTTAGATATTTGTAGCAACTTCACATGTGTTATGTGATGTGTCACATCTTTGCTTTCATTTAC
>NW_020868675.1:224678-242178 GCF_003789085.1 Penaeus vannamei
GTTATTGTTGTTATTATTATTACTATTTTTTTATTATTGTTATTATTGGTATTGTGATTATTATTGATATTGATATTGATATTGATATTATTGATATTGATATTATTGATATTGATAGTAGTAGTAGTAGTAGTAGTAGTAGTAGTAGTAGTAGTAGTAGTAGTAGTGTGATTGTGATTGTGATTATGATTATGATTATGATTGTGATTGTGATTGTTATGATGATTATGAATATGATTGTTATGATGATTATGAATATGATTCTTATCATTAAGATTATTATTATTGTTTCTGTTATTATTATTGATATTATTATTATTGATATTGACATTATAATTATCATTATCATTGTCATTATCAGTATTGTCATCATGATATTTTTTTTTTTTTTTTCTGTTTTATGATTATACTTTTTATTGTTAATGTTCATATTGGTATTGTTGTTGTTGTTGTTGTTATTTTTATTATTATTATTATTATTATTATTATTATTGTTATTGTTATTGTTATTGTTATTGTTATTATTATTGTTATTATTATTATTTTTTTTTTTTTGTCTTCATTTATTTTTTAAATTTTATGTTTTTTGTTTTGTCATTGTTATTAGTGCTATTATTATTGTTATGATTAATTTCATTATTGTTATTATTATTTTTATTATTAAGTTTTATTGTTGTTATTGTTGTTATTATAGTTGTTATTTATATTCTTGTTATTATTATGATAATGATTATTATTATATAATGATAATTATTGCTTTTGTTATTGTTATTGTTATTGTTGATGTTGTTGTTTTTATTGCTATTACTATAGGCATCTTTTCCAGCGGTTACGGGAAACGCGACACCTCTTGCACGACAGGAATCGAATAGACGGTTAACTTTAAATGAGTTGCCAGATGCATTCCTCCTACTTTGGATATTTCATGCATATTCGTACTTATATTGGATATCTGTAACACCGCACTACCCACCATAAGATATCAAAAGCCATCTTGGATATCATATTCCAAAATACTGTTTACCTGTTGGAAAAATAACCAGTACAGTAAAATAGCAAGCTGTCAACTGCGATCATTCCCATTACGTCACAGAAATGGGCGGAGCTTAGAGGCCTGTCTCGTGATAGGTGTCGCGGAGCATTTCGCGACACCCTTATTGCCACTGGAAAAGATGCCTTATTACTGTTGTGATGATATAGTAATGATAATGATAATAGTGGTAATGATAATAGTAACAATAATAATGATAGTGATAATAATAATAATGATGAGGATGATAGTAATAATTGTAATGATAGCAATGATGGTAATGATGATAATGATACTAGTAATGATAGTAATAGTGATGATGATGATGATGAATATGAATATGATGAATGAAAGCTGAAAGGAGGTTAAAGAGGAAGAGGAGAGATGGGAGGGAGGGAAAGACATGAGAGAAATAAAGGATGGGGAAGATGGAGGAGGAGGAGGAAAGTGGGATTGGGTGGATGTAAAGCTTAAAGTGAATGAGTATGAGGAAGATTGGGGGAGTGAGGAGAGGGAAAGGGAGAAGGAGAGGGAGCAGGAATGGGAGAGGGAAAGGGAGAAGGAGAGGAGCAGGGAAGAGAGAAGGAGAGGGAGCAGGAATGGGGGAGGGAGAAGGAGCAGGAACAAGAACGGGAGAGGGAGGGGGAGAGGGAGAGGAAGAATGAGAAAAGAGTGAGAGGCAGAAGGGTGAAAGAGAGGAGAGGAGAGGTTGGGGGGGAAGGATCTTTTTTCTTCTTTTGTGGCTTTTCAATATGTCCTGCAAGTTATTATTTTTTATCATTGTTATGGTACTGTGTGAGAAGTATTATGATCATTCTGATTTTTATAGATGTTATTTTGATTATCTTTGTTATGATTATCATTATTATCATAATCATTATCATTAACATTAACATTACCCATATTTTTTATCAGTGATAAAGAAATTTTATTTTTACTATTATGTTATGTATTTTTATTTGTTTTTGTATTTGCATTTGTATTTCTTGTTTTTTTTCTGGCTTATTTCAGATGATATATACTTTTCATTTATTTTGCTTTATTTGTTTCCATTTTCATTTCCATTTATTTTTTCCTTAGTCTTTTTTCTATTTCTGTTATGTGATAAAAATGATAATTATAATGTGTAATGAGGATATTAATGATATATAATTATAACTTCTGTGAAAATGATTATGCTTAGTATTTTTATTGTAATTAATTTTGTTGTAATTGTTATATTTATCAGCATTAATATGATATTAATTATGTTGTTGATGATGATAATTATCATCATCATTATTACTACTACTACTTCTACTACAAATTGTTATTAGTGATTATTGTTATTATTATTATTAGGATCATCATCATCACTGTTATTGTTACTGTTGCTATATAGTTATTGTAATTAGGTTTACTACTAGGTATCATCATCATTGTTATTACTATTATCACTGTTATTATTTTTTTTATTCTTCTTATTATCATTGTCGTTATTATTATTTTTATCATTAATATTATTATTATTATTATTGTTGTTGTTGTTGTTGTTAGTATTGTTAGTATTAGTAGTATTGTTATTATTGTTATTGTTATTATTATTGTTATTATTATTATTATTGTTATTATTATTATTATGTTGTTGTTGTTGTTATAGTTATGGTTATAGTTGTTAATATTATTGTTATTATTATTATTATTATATTTACTAATACTATTATCATCATCTTCATAATATTTTTTTCATTTTAATGTTATTATTGTTGTTGTTGTCGTTATTTATTATTATTATTATTATTATTATTATTATTATTATTATTATTATTATTATTATTTATTATTATTATACTATTATTATTACTATTATTGTTATTTATTATTATTATTATTATTATTATTATTATTATTATTATTATTATTATTATTATTATCATGATATTTTTTGTTTAATGTTGTTATTATTATTGTAACTATTATCAATATTAACCCTAAGTTGCCGGGCATGGCATGTATGTACATGCCATGTGCATTGTGTGTTGAATTTAGTAGTTGTTTTTACATACAGATGGCTCCACAAGTACCAAGTCACTAATGAGCCGATTACACGAACTACCTGTCTCACCTATTTACCCTTTTCCATGATTTTCGATAATATTTTCTAGTACTTATTACTGCTGTTAGTTATATTGGTAACAATACAATAATTATAATATTTACAACAATATTAAGAGTCAATATTGCTGGCATTAGTAAAAAAAAAAAAGTTTCCTACTTTTTCAAGGAAAAGTGAGGTTGCCAGATCTACTAATTTATGCCTTTGTGGCTAAGCATTGGCAGAGCCATCTCTGTGCAGAAACATTTAACCAAACAATGCCAAAGGGAATGCATCATCTTCCCATCGACATTGGGATGATGTGATGCTTGTCCAAAGAGGTTTTTGGATTTTGGTTAGTTTCTTTGTCTTTTTGCTTTTTTGTTTGTAAGCAGTTTACTAAAAAAGTTATTAACTAATTTTTAAAATTAGAATTTTTAAAAGTTATGAACTCATTTTTATGGGTCTTAGTCTAACTTAGATGCCATTAAATTTTGGTGAGTATCCGGATATTATTTGTTTGTTAGCAGGATAACTCAAAAAGTGTGGCTTAACCTAACTTAGATGCCATTATATTATGGTAGTGACACGGATCATGATGTAGATCCAGGAATTTTTCATTGCATCTGTAGCCCTATTGATTGGCGGAGATATGCGGCCTCTGAGTGCTTCTAGTTGTTATTTTTATTGTTATTGTGATTAAGATTGGGATTATGATAATAACTATAGATATGAGAACAATGATGATGATGATGATGTGATCCTATTCATGTTGTTCATATTTTTGTTTGTGTTCTTGTTGATTGTTGATTCACATTGATGTTCTTGTTCTTGTTATTATTTTTTGTATTATTGTTATATAATGAATGTTACTGATAATAATGTTTATATTGATATTACTTTTGATAGTTATTATAATTATTAAAATGATTGTAATTCTTGTTATTGTTATTGTTACTGTTGTAGTTATCATCATTGTTATGGTATTTGTTTTTATGAGTATAATGCTATAATCTTTATATTTATTATAATTGTTGGTATTAATAGTTTTATTGTTTACTCTTTATCATTATGAGTATATTTTTATTATTTTTATTGTTATTATTATCATTATTGTTATCATTATTGATATTATTATGCTGCTGCTGCTGCTGCTAATGATGATGATTATTTTTATTATTATTGTTATCATTATTATCATTGTTATAGTTAGATGTAATTATAATTAAACATGGTATTATATATTAGATTATAATTATGATTATTACAATTGATAATTATGATTGTTTTATATATAATTATTATGATTGTTATTGTTATTATAATTTTTATTGTTTGATTATTCTTTTTTATTGTTATCATTATTATGATTATTTTTTATTATTTTTTATAACTGCTATTTCTAGTTATTATTGCACTTGTTATAATTTTTGTTATTTTTAATATTTAGTGCTAATTATAATAATTATTTTTATTATTTGTTATAATTATTATTGTTATTATTATTATTATTATTATTATTATTATTATTATTGTTGTTGTTGTTATTATTATTATTGTCATTGTTAATGCTGTTGTTATTATTTGTTTTATTTATTTATTATTATTATTTTTTTTTTTTTTTGTATGGGCAAGCAGAAAGTCATGAATATAAAGACTTTGAAATATTATATCTCCAAAGCAAAACATTATAAATAAACATGATAACATGAGTAAAATGGCTACATTCATATCGAGAGGAATTTATAAATAACAAATAAAATTCATATGTAATTACAGTATTAGCACATCTCTTCACAAAATATTGTTTCCTAAACTCATTTGTTGTTACAGT
The DNA here is from genome assembly GCF_003789085.1 of Penaeus vannamei. NCBI lineage: Eukaryota > Metazoa > Arthropoda > Malacostraca > Decapoda > Penaeidae > Penaeus > Penaeus vannamei. The sequence goes on from NW_020868675.1 coordinate 229,617, forward strand.
CTTAAGCACATCTTTTGCAAAATATTGTTTCCTAAATTCATTTGTAATTACAATATTAGCATATCTTTTCATAAAATATTCTTTCCTAAATTCATTTCTAAATTCAGTATTAGCACATCTTTTCCTTTTCGCAGAACATTGTTTCCTTAACGTTCTTTCCTCTGATTTCAGATGACCTCAGTAACCCAGAACCAGATCCAGATTACACAGAGTACATGGCAGGCTCGAATAAGAAGCTAGCGGGTATACCTGGCGTTGACCTCTCAGACCCCAAACAACTTGCCGAATTTGCGAAGATAAAGCCAAAGAAATCTAGTAGCGATGACATTGCAAGAACTATTGCCTGTCCGCATAAGGTGTGTATTTTCTACGGTTTTTGTGGAGGTCTTGAAGCTTGTGTTTTCGGGTGATTATTCATTCAGTCAGTGACAATTGTTCTGAGTTCTTTTTAGTGCTCTAGCTAATTGAATATTATATATATCTATCAATATTTTTTTTTATCTACATCTGTCTATCTGGCTACCTGTCTAATGTATGTATATATATTTATATGTGCTGTGTACATCCTTATTCATTTTTTTTATGTTACAGGGTTGCAACAAAATGTTCCGTGATAATTCAGCAATGCGTAAACATCTACATACACATGGTCCAAGAGTACATGTATGTGCGGAGTGTGGGAAAGCTTTGTGGAATCTTCTAAACTTAAAAGACATCAGCTGGTGCACACAGGAGAGAAACCGTTTCAGGTAATCATGAGATGTAAGATATGAATGTTTGTTTTGACAAATATAGGAAAATGCATGAATGAGAATGAATGATTAAAATAGATGTTTTTTCTTTGAAGTTCTTCTCATTTATACCTTTTTCTAGAAGAATTTTCTTGATTCTGATTATGTAATGATTTATTGGAGTAAGTAAGAATAGTTTAATCTTACTGATTTGCTTTCATCAGGTTACCAATTCATTAACTATGATCATTGTTTACATATGAGAAAACCATAATTCCGCCTCTTTCAGTGTACTTTTGAGGGATGCGGCAAGAGATTCTCTCTGGATTTCAATCTACGAACACATGTACGGATTCATACGGGAGATAGGCCGTATGTTTGTCCATTTGATGGCTGTAATAAGAAATTTGCTCAGAGTACTAATCTCAAGTCACACATCCTCACCCATGCCAAAGCAAAGTAAGTGTGTTAGAAGGCATAGCTCCTTTTTTTATTTCATGTTTGATATGAAATGGGTAGTCTGTGGAAGGGGAGGAACTTGGGAATAACTAGCTTTAAACCCTAGAAGGCCAGTGGCATATGCAGGTACTTGAAGCACCACTACCACTTAAAGTAGTTATGTATTCTAATGCAGTATAAGCACTTGAATATTGACTGGCAGTGGCAAACTAGTCACTCATTTTGGCTGGCAGTTAGGGGGTATTCGAGAAAAATGCATTATTGTAAGTCTTTTAAATGGTACATTTGGTCTACGACCAAGGATAGAAGAGGAAAAGATGGTATTACATAAACATGATTCGCTAAAATGACATGAGAGGATAAGTATGTAATATCCATGTACCTTTCCACAACACAGTATAGACAGATATCAAGAAGACAGCCAGTAAAGAGGAAGTCAGAAGAGGATTAGGTATTAATAAAAAAAGTATTTGTTTGAGGAAGAAATAGTTTGTTTTCAATAGTTTGAGTCATTATATGAAGTATTGTTTAATTTTAACTGCTATTTAGTATTACATAAAAAAAATAATAAAAAAAAAAATAAAAAAAATTCTTGGATCTGTTTCAGAAATAATATGCGAGGAGCACCAAGTAAACACCCAGTATGAAACAGATTACAACTCGACGCAACAGTATGTTCAGGTGGAGATGCCGTCGCCAGATGACCAACAGTTTGTTATCTATTCAAGCTAAATATTATCCAAGTTTTAGTGGTATTGACTAGAGACAAAATGTTTGGTGTTACACCAGTGTATTTTTTATGCCAATAACATTTCCTGGAGTTGCCGGTGGTTGCAGACTAGAAAACATACCATACCTATTTAGGTGTACATTTTGAACATGTGGAAAGAGATGTTATATTTAAGAAGTGCTTTATGATGAGATGTGTATGATATACGTAATTGGAGACAACTCATTCTTCACAATGAGAGTGATTTAATAAAGAATTAACCAAGATATGGATACTTTAATTTCGACTGATTTCTACTTCAGTGGCAGAAGAATGGTATAAGGAGTGAACTGGAATGGGAAACATCATGTAAACATCTGGTATAAAGCATGAGGTTTTTAGGCTGTCTAAAGTGTTGTCCAAGGCAGGTAACATGTAAATAGCATCCCTTCTTGTCATCCTACCTCTTCTCTTTCTTCTCTTTGTGTCTTATTGTTTCTTTTGTGCATAATCAGTCAGGAAAAGTTATTTGATATTTGTTATTTTTATTGTGATTTCTAGGAAGATATATAGGACTTCAATTGCCTTTACCAAAGGTTTGTGTAAATCTTTGATGCGATCCTCTAGGTTGAAAGGCAGTGACCAATTATTATAAAGGATACATGTATTTGTCAGGAATAAGAGAGAGAGTGAATCTACATGAATGTCATTTTGTGTTTGTAATTGTATTTACCTGGACCTGCACATGCACAAAACAGACATACATGTTTGCACATAATTGGTTATAACTTTGTTGGAGTAAGAGATTTTATTAGTCTACCAAAAAACAAATCAAATGAAGAGAAAATCTTTTACTTTCATCCATTAAACTGTGAGAGATCTCTTAACTATAACCTAAAGTGTGTTGCTTTAGATCATATAAAGTTTCAGAATTTATTTCATTATGTTATGATTATAAATAGTTGTTTCTTAATACTGCTTTTTTATATTTTATTCCTGATGTTACTATTAGTACTATTACTATTACATTTTTGCTCATGCTATTTAATTCACCGTTATTAGCAATATTATTATACTGGTAAATTATATATATTTGTTTTTGCCAGAATGAATGATCTTAGCAATTTGAAGTAAGACATTTGACAGAAAATTAGTTGTGTATTATATATTTCAGGCAAAATAGGCCATTTTCTTAGAAGTTTTCAGTTACCTCACAGGCTCAGTCCTGAGAAAATAAGGAGCTTTAATTGAGAGGAAAGGTTTTATATTATCCATCAAAGCAGTATAAAGAAATAGACCTTTGGCATTGGTGTTTCAATTTATGGAGCTCTTCTGTAGGTCAGGCAGCAATGCATAAGAAAATGGCTTTAAATCTTTTGATTTAAGTAATGTTGTGTGTATGTATTTCTGTATGTGGGATAAATGGCAAAATATGGCAGTCGTCAAAAATTGTTGTCTGTGGCTTAGTTTTTCTTGAACTATTTGCAGTCTTTATTAAGAAAAAAAAAATTTAGTCTTGAATTGAGAATTTAAGGAATTGTCTATTGTTTTGACTGTAAAGCTAGTAGAAAAGAAAAACAGACTTATAAATTTAAAGTAAATTTACAATCTTGCTCATTTTCTTCATCTGATACATACCTTTGGGGCCTGTAAGGAAAAAAGAAATTTCTTTAGAATGACTGATTTGACAGCTACTTCTATTTTACTTATGAAACAGCTATTCAAAATATCTGTAGGTATGCAGGTAAGATAACATTTTTTTTTGTTATTTGTTATCTTGATGGTAATCAGTCATGTGAACCAAAAAATTGAACAGGAAAATATTGAAACTAACTTCTGTTAGCGGAGCAGCAAATGGTATAATTGCATTTAGGTGTTTTATGCACAATGGTTTGTATCTATGAACTTTAGTTAGGTTTTTTGATTCTTTTTGAATTGTTATTTTTGTTACTTTTGTGTACTGAGGAGCTAGGAGGATATGCAAATGTACCCAGAATATTTGGTGTGTAGTAACTTAAACTTGAGTAAAACTGTGTTATACTGAGAGGAGTGTATGTAGTTAAGTTTGCTAACTGTAAAGATCTCACTATATTTATTTTATCAAAACAGAGTGCTTTGAAGTATGTATCTTGTCTCAAACAAATATATGACAAATGAAGTGGTTCTCAGACGATGCCATCATTGCCTGTACTAACAGTATTTTGATGCTAATACAACAAGGAGGAAGGTAACAGTACAATTATCAGTTAAGTTGTGTAGGAAAGGAATATTGATTATGTGAAGTGATTAATAATTTTTGTTACTAAACCAGGTCAAATGTCATCTTCAATAATTTATTGATATCTAGGCAATTTTGTCCTACAGAGGTCATTAGGACAAATCTGTTTTTTATGATTCTGTGAATCAGAACAGATTTTAAGGAAAAATATATTTTTAAGTCTAAGAAACAAAGTAACAAATATTCAGAGGGAGGTTTAAAGATTGTATCATTCTAAGCTGATGACAACATAAGTACTTCTTTGACTTTGAAGAATCAGCTTTTTATGGCTGGTTTACTGGAAAACTTAAGAATTGTTTTATAATTCTGAGCAATCAAATTGCATCCTCTAGAGTAATATTGTGAGTTTAATGCAGTCTGTAAATTGTATTGAAATTTGAATTTAGAGACTGTATTCTTTTTTCATAATACTAATTTTATTAGGGCTTTGGTTTAGGTAACCCATGTCTAGCAAAGTCCAATGGATTTGCTTTTCTCTGAAGCTCCTAAATATTGCTTGTTAATATTAGGTAAATACCGTATATTAGAAAATGTGATAAGATTTGTATGTATGGAATTCATTACAATAATGAATATTAGTCAGTTAATAAAATATCTTTCATTCTGCCTGGTTTTGTAAGTAGTCAAAATTTTCATCTTTCTTTTTTCAAAGCTGTCCATCGATTCCATTTTTGAACATCAAATACTGACGTTATAAAGTCACATTATATGCAGGGTATTTACAGAACTTTTGTGTGACTTTTATTTCCACAATGTGTGATGGCCAGAGCTTTAGTTTTTTAAAGATCAGAATTTTTTTTTTTTTTTTTTTATTCATATAAATATTTCTATTTTCTAAGTATCAAGTAAAATAAACCCAACTGTAGTAGATTTAGCCTTTAACCCCTTAGTGATGGGTATGGCTATGGATGTTATGATGTAATGATGTATAATGTGTATACACTTCATAAATCACTCTAGCGAGCATGCGGGTGGGCTGGCTGTACACAGCACACGCCCTGCCAGAAATGCTAGACTTTAGTAATAATTATTTCAGAAAATTCTGGCACCATCCTGATAGGGTTCATTTTTTACTTGCAGAGTTGGGATTTAGCTAATTCTCTTCAGAAAAACAGTGACTAGGGGTTGTCTATGGCACTTTTATTTTGAACTTTTCATGTGGAAAAAAAGAAAAAAGCACAGGCAAGCACTAGTCACTGCTCGTTTTCTGAAGAAAGGGAACCATACCCCATCTTCAATAATAATAATAATAGAAATAATAATAATAATAATTAAAATATTGGCTAAAGTAAAAATTTGGTGAATGAGACCTTTACATTTGAATGTTCCATTCATGTTGGTCTCGTAATTATTTTGTGTGAAAATGCTCCGTTGTCTATAATTTGGTGTAAATTTTTATATGGTGAGCTCGTCTTATGATATGAGCACAAAGTTATTTTAGACATCCTTGGCAACCAGGCTAAGTGTGTTTAGATGTGGTTATCAACCAAGTTGGAATGACACAAGGATTCATCCCTCAGTTTTATAAGTGGTTTTAAACATATTTTTACAATTTTGTAGTAACATTATTATTATTATTATTATTATTTATTAATTAATAAAAAAAAGGCATCGAAAGTTCCTTTTCCAATGAAAGTGAGTTTAGGAAGCTATATCAAGGATAAGTTACAATATATGCAGAATCAATTATATGAGGGCATTCTTGGAGACCAAAAGTTCAACAATGCCTGGAGGTGACGGTTCCTATAAGAATTTCAAGATTCTAGTCGTAATTTTCTATATGGACAATAAATGGGCAATCTGTGGCCTCATATAAAATGGACCTGTAACTTATATCACACCTTAAAGGAGACTGCAGTTTGTTCTCTGTCCAAAATAATGAAAAACATACTTTTTCACCAAATCAGGAACTCATGAAAATGTACTTCAAATACAGTATTTAAAAATTACTATAATTCTTTTAAAAGTAAGAAATCCCAGAAGAAAACATTTTATTTGTTAGAAAAAAACAAAAACAAAACAATCCCTTGCTTCTTGTTGTCGTGGGGGGGCTTAGGAGACGGAGACTGAGATCCAATGTAGGGATCTCCAGTCTAGGGCCTCAGCCCTCGATTCAACTAATTTTGCAGGGTCTTTTCCCCCTCCAGGTTTTTGTTTCCGTCCCTTCTACTGTCTACTTCCTAAGGTGTAAGAGCCGTGCTGAAAGGATGAAAGGCTGACCTTGTGCCAGTCCTGAATGGCCTGTGGGAACCATGGGCATGGTACTCCCGATTTAGTTGTCTAGCCCTTACCCCCGTACAGGGCTCTGGGGGGTGGACTGCTTATTTCCCTTTACATAATCAATACTTCCCATGGCCAGTAATGAAGATGTAATTGCCCCTTATTAGGGGCAATGAGGCTTGCCCCACTGGCTCCCCGACCCCAGGCTCTCCTTTGACCACGACTCCAAACACTGGAACTACTACCCACTCCTCAATGCCTACTAGTGCATTACCCACCCATGCAGAGACTCAATCTCCAGAAGACATCCCTTCCCTCCCAACTTCCTCAAATTCATCAACTCTACCCCTACAACCTTCTTCATCAAACACCCCAACCTCCCTTATTACTACCTTACAGCCTTATTCTCCATCTCTCTGTAATACTACTCCCTCAACAACACTCCCGCTTCCACACGCCCCCGTCCCTGCAGAACCTCGTCCAACTCTTAATACTTGTACCGGAACTGTCTCTATCTCCCCAGCAAATTTCCCAGTCGATACCAAAGATTGTTCAGATTGTGGAGAAGACTTGCTCGGCTGCCTCAAAGACTAGGATGTGATATCAGTACATTGCTACTCCATTCATCCTTGAGGTCATCGAAAGAAACCTACTAACATTGCTAAAATTACTTTCAATACACATGACCTTCCCAAACCGGTCATAACAGATCAAACTGCCTTGCACATGTGCAAACTGCGGCCCCATAATGTATTTTATAGAGGCTGTCCCACTTACAAGTTTGAGTCTGAGGTAGCAGTTCTCGGATACAAAAATGGTCTCACTCTACGTGAAGCCAGACAGGAAACACGCCAACAAGGATTCTCTTATACTCCTTACTCCAGTAATGTCACTCTCTCTGCCCCTCCCCCTCCACCTCAAGATGTTCCTACATCCTCCCCTATACCTACCTACTTCCCCACTTCAACTTCTACATTCAACCTCCCCCAGTCAAATTCTTTTGCCACTCTAAATCCAGACACCCCAGTCTCAACCACAGCTCCATTCTCAACTACAGCCCCAACACCATCCCCTCTCCCTCCCGCACTACCTGCAGTAGACAGACGAAACGTTCCACCCCTTCTTCCCCAACCGCACACTCACCTACACCTACCTTTACCTTTACTCCTCAGACACCAGTCTCCTCTTCCCCCCCATAAGAAAACCTTTGTCCACAAAACTCTCTAACAAAGTCCACTGCAGAAACTATGGAAGACATTCAAAGCTATATGCTGAGAGATAAAATTCCATAACTCATGCTCCCTCCACACCTGAAGTGAATGCTGATATCCATACCCCTCCTACTCATATTCCCCCTACACCCCTTCCCCTCCTCCCTCTCAACAAACCTAACCCCCTCAATTCCGTCCACCACCGATATCCATCCTCCTGAAATCCATCCCCCTCTTCCTCATAGCACCCCTACACCCCTTCCTCCTAATCCATCCCAAGAAAACACATCCCCTTCAACTCCAACTATCCATCCTCCTACCACTAATATTCCCCCCACACCACTTCCTCCTACTCCCTCCCAACACAACCCACCCCTTTCAACTCCAACTATACGCACATTCTCCCTCCCTCCATCCCCTCTATCCTGTCCACTCCCACCCAGATACACACGGGAATCACTCATGTCACAACTCCCCAAGCTCCTTCCCCCCAGATTCCCCAACACTTATCTTTCACTCATAAAACAACTAAGATATAGCTCTCCTACACTAGAATATTCACGGTTTTCGTTCTCTCAGACCAGACCTACGTCATATCCTTGCTTCTTATAACATGTTCTCCTTCCTCAGATGCATAAATGTCCTTCACTTGATCTAATTCCCTTACCTAAACCACCATAACCCTTTCCCTCATCAACACCCTTACCCATCTTCAACTTTCCAACATTACTCTAGATAGTTGACGCATAGCAACTATCACCTGACATCAACCTTTACTATACTGTCCTATAGTGCTATATGACCTTAGATGTCTAGCACATTTATTTCGCTTTTAACCATTAACCAGTAACCATTGTCAAAGAATGTTTATGCTTAGACTACTTTTATCCTGGCAGGTAATGAGCAGGGAAGACAGCTCCGTTGAACCAAATGAATCTTACAATTTTCGTTGTGTGACAGTTCTTCCAGTAATATAAATACACCTTTGGTTTCAGGATCAGAGAAGTCACATGCTGTTCAAGAACTCCCACATTATGTCCCCCCCCAATCCCTTGCCTGTTGTTGCTGTGGAGGGGCTTAGGAAACGGATCTCCCCTGCTTAGGGCCTCAGCCTTCGACTCAACTAATTTTGCATGGTCTTTTCTCCCTTTAGCTCTTTCATTTCCGTCCTTTCTCCAACCCCTTCTACTATCTACTTCCTAAGGTGTAAGAGCTGTGCTGAAAGGGTGAAAGGTTGACTTTGTGCTAGTTCTGACTGGCCTGAGGGGATCATGGGCACATTATTCCCATTTTGTTGTTTAGTCCTTACCCCTTAAGGGGACCCTGAGAGGTGGACTGTTCCTTTCCCCAACATAGTCAAGGCTTCCCATGGCCAGTAATGAAGATTTAATACCCATATTAGAGGCTCTCCTTTGACCACGACTCTACAACTACTACCCACTCCTCAATGCCTACTAGTGCATTATCCACTCAAGTTGAGACTCCTATTCTCCCAACTTTCTCAACTTCATCAAATCTACCCCTACAGCTTCTTCAACAATCACCTCATCTTCCCTTATTACTACCTTACAGCCTTATTCTCCATCTCTCCGTAATATTATCCCTCTCAACAATACTCGCTCTTCCACGTGTCCCTGCCTTTCTACCACCCACAACTCTACCAATATCTTAAATACTCTACGTAGCCCAGCCAAATGGGACCGATTTTTCGTGATCCCCCTATAGCTCCTTAATCAGGCAACACTTCTCTTTCAACAATGTCTCCAAGAGCAAGTGGGCAGAGTCCCTTTCCGTAACCAACCTGATCGTTCCACAGTTACATCTGAAATTGAAGCTATAGAATAATCAAATCTAACTGATTTCTCTGGCAATCCCATTCCTGCAGAACCTTGTCCAACTCTTAATACTTGTACTGGAACTGTCTCTATCTTCCCAGCAAGCTGCTCTATGGATATCAATTGGTCAGACTGTGGAAAGTACTTACTTGGCAGGCTCAAAGACCACGATGTAATATCAGTACATTGCTACTCCATTCCTCCTAGAGGTCATTGAAAGAAACCCACCAACATTGCCAAAATTACTTTCTGTATACATGACCTTCCCTTTCGTATCTATTGTTGGACAGTCCCTCCCTGTTCGACCATACCAACCTCATCTCCGTCAAAAACTGTGGGTGCTCTGGACATCCTGGCAAACACAGCTGTTCCATAGACCACTGCCCCCCGTTTGCTCAACCCGGTCGTAACCAATCAAACTGCCCTGCACAAACCCGCACATGGATTATAAGTTCAAGAGTTACAAGTTCAAGTCTGAGGTACCAACTCTGATACAAAAATGGTCTCACTTTACTTGAAACCAGACAGGAAGCACGTCGACGAGGTTTCTCTCATACTCCCTACTCTAGTAATGTTGCTCACTCTGCACCTCTCCCTCCACCCCAAGATGTTCCTACACCCTCCCCTATACCTAATTACTTACAAAGGAAAGGGTAATTGTATCAGCGGTAAGAGCCATGGTCAAAGGCAGGGGTCGGGAAACCAGAGAAATCAAATTTAGATAGGCCCGTTGATAAAGGGGGAAGCCTTAGTGGTAAATGGTTAATGGATGAAACAAATAAATGTGCGAGACATCAAAGGTCATAAAGTACTAGGTTAAAGTATTATGGCAAAAAGGTTAAAAAAGAGAACAATTAGGGAAGAATGTGTTAGATGTTAGATGGTTATAGTGGTAGCAGAGTATGGTAGTGGAAAGGGTAAAGAGGGGGGAGCACATGAAGTAAAGCAGAAATTAGTAAATGAGGAAAGGGGTAAATGCCACTAATAAGGATACAAAATCATTACTATTGGCCATGGTGAGCCTGAAATCTGAAGAGAAACAGTAGGAGTGGAGAGATTGCTGATTCCCACTGATGATGATAAAACTGCAATAGTCTGAGGAAGCATTTATTCAGGTGGAAGTGTATTGTTCAAGATTTTTTTTTTTTTTTTTTTTTTTTTTTACATATTTGACATCTTTACTCAAGTATGGAATAGCAAGATTTCAGATTTTTATAAATTTAATTCTTTAATTTGCTATGTAAAGTTTCCACAAGATACTTACCATTTGCAAAACTGACAGTGTAATGTTACTATAAAATTGTAGCAATGTTTAAAATGGAATTTTATAGGGAGATGTGGCCCCATGCTTAACCTGACAATTTGAATGTCTTTATACATATAAGGTATTGTGCCTTCTTCCCTTGAGGTCTATTTAACAGACAGACAAGGCAATTTTGCTCACTTTAGCTCTTGGTTCTGATATTTTCACCTTTTGTTCATCCTAGAGCTACTTTAACATCCTGTTTACACTACAGTTAAACAACTACATGGTAAAAATAACAATGTAATTTTGTAGAAAATTTTACTTGATAGATTTTATAAACATCCTGCTAAAACATGGTTTCACTGGTTCATTTTTATTATACTAAGGTGTTCGATTTATGTCAATACAAATACTTTCTGTAAACAAGGTTCTTGCACAACATGAAATAGTATTTCCTACAAGTAAAATTTAATGTTTGAATCTACAATTTTTAAGACAGTACTGTATCTACATGATCCCTATTATATTTCTACTTTATTTAAAACTTCATGTAGTGAGAAAGAAGGAAAATCAGACTAAAATTACATTCATAAAGAAAATAAATACAATGCATAAAAATTATAATGTCACATCTTTCTTAAATGTCTCTATATGCCTTTTCCTTCTACCTTCATGAAAGTGAAATCAACAAAAACACATTCTTCAAATAACAACATAACTCCTTATAAAGAATATATCCACATAGAACACCCCGTAAAACTATAAATCAAAATAACCAGACAAAAGGAATTACTTAAATATACACATTCACATCAATGTGGTTCTCTTCAACTTTTCCTCTGGCGGTCTCTTCATCACTTGAGCAGCGACCACTTCAGCTGTTCACGGGCAGACTGAAGAACCTGTACAAGAAAAAAGAGAGGTAGTTCAATCATCCTCACCACATGAATAGAAGACTTATCACTCACATATTACGGTCAAACATGTAACTGAAGTAGTGGCAAATCTTTACGATCCTTGCAAATATATATTTAGAATATCAACTCGACAAATATAGCATTTAGGCAGATAGCTTGAGTGTGTTAATGGTGCAAAACGAGAAGGGGTTATTTGACAAAAGCAGATAATGTGTGAAGGAGGAGAAAACAGAAAAAACAAAGTGTGTGTAGTTACATTTCAAGTTGTGTTTCTGTGAAAAGTGTTCTTGCATGTGAGAGAAAGTAAAAAAAAAAAAAAAAAAGAAGTGAACCATTTGTGAGTTGGGTGTTCATACCTGTGTGCCAAACAGAGAGCAATGATGCGCTTACATCAATGTTATTTGGAAAACAGAATATATAAGAGGTTTAGATAAAACCGTCACATGAGAAATGTGTTTTTTACTCTTAAACCTAGGAAACAACAAGGTGATGTGCATTGATCACAGTTTCATTGTGGGTGAATAATAAGTCTGCAAAAGCAATTTAATTGAAAAGAGAAAAAAATACAAAACCAAACCATTCTATAATTCCCTCACCTTTTATTTCTTGGAAAAAACACCTAGCTTAACTAGCTGTCTTGAAAAACTGAGAATAAACAGAGAGAGAAGGCAATAGCACAAAGAGAGAGCAAAAGAAGAGTGAAGAGGAAGACAGAAAGAAAGAACAGAGTGAAAGGGAAAAGAAAGAGAGAAGAAAATAAATGAGAGGGAAAATAGAAAGGGAGAATGAGAGAGGGAGAGGGAAAGAGAAAAAGGGAGGGAAGAAACAGGGAGAAAAAGGGAGGGAAAGAGTGAGAAAGAGAGAGGGGGAAGAAGAAGCGTGAGAAAAAAGGAGAGGAGAGAGAGGAGAGAGAGGGTGGGAGGGAGAGGGAGAGAGAGAGAAAGAGAAAGAAAGAA
>NW_020868675.1:251914-259402 GCF_003789085.1 Penaeus vannamei
TGACCAGTCACTCTGGCTCCGAGGTGAGGCAGACGACCACTGCCCAGGAGACTCAGGCGAAGGGGTCGGAAAAGGGTCGTGCGCACTCGGTGCGCCGTTGTGTTGTGGCGTCGCCTCCATCCCGGAGTGCTGGGACGGGGGCGTGGGGTAGTGTGGGTAAAACCCGCTGCCACCTTGGTGTGGCTGTGGGTGCTGCTGTTGGTGTTGATGGTGCTGTTGCTGCTGCTGCTGCTGCTGCTGTTGTTGTTGTTGTTGTTGCTGCTGTTGCTGTTGTTGCTGCTGCTGCTGCTGTTGTTGATGTTGTTGTTGACCTTGTAGGCTATAGCCAGCTGCGCTAACAGACGGGAACTCAAACCCCGTATTAGCAGTTGCTTGCCGCAGAGCCGCCATGTGTGTCGGGGAGGTGGGGAGCGCTGGCCTCATCTTGCCTGGGGAGGTGACGTTGGCCGCTGCGTGTGGCGAGTGCACGTGCTGTGGCGAAGACGTGCTGTGTGGCGGGGTCATGTGATGTGGAGGGGACGTGGCCTGGCTCTGTGGCGAGAAGGAGGCCGGCATAGATTGCTGGCGCTGGTGAACCACGTGGCCCTGATGATGGCTTTGGTGTTGGTGCGCGCCCATCATGTTCGAGTAGCTGAAGGGGTTGTTATCGTGGTCCCCGATCTGCTGCAAGTTGCTCATGGACACTGTGGCTTTGACGCACTCGTCGTAGGAGGGCGGCTGCGGCACTGCCAGCTCGCCGAAATGGGGATTCAAGCTGGGCATCCCGGCGGTGTAAAGGCCGGTCTCGAAGGGGCTGGTCGCGGCCGCGAACATATCGTGCGGCGACCCCAATGAATTCAAGGGAGATAGCTGGGCCTGTGACTCCACGCTCGGCACCCCCGTGTTCTCCCTCTTCTTTTTGACGCTGGAGCTGCGTTTGATGGACGTGGTGCCATCGGGGCTTACGGGCGTGTTGATGTTAGACGAGCCCGGGAGTGCCATCACGGAGGACTTGGGCCGCCTAGCCTTGGCTTTGGGCTGAGTATTGGTCCTCTGTGCGGGCTGAGGCGCCATCTGTTGTTGCGCCAACAACGAGGGCTGGCTCTGTTGGTTTACCAGGTGGGACGTTGTCACCACCTGCGCCATCTGTGGGGATCGTGGGTGATGTTCGCGCAACAGTCGCACAATGTCGTGATGCAGTCGCTCGTTGGCCACGTCTTCCGGAAGTCTCTCCATGTTGTCGGTGATGTCGCGATTGGCAAAGTGGTCCAGCAGGACCTTACAAGCTTCGTAGCTTCCTTCCCGTGCGGCAAGGAACAGTGGAGTCTCGTCCTGGAAAAATTAGGAGAATTAAAACATTACAGTTAAGAGAAATCATTAAAACACTAAGGTTAATATAAATGGTAAACACGTAAATTTTAAAAAAAAAAAATTACGATTAGTAAAAACAAAACAGTGTAATACCTACACGTAATAGGTAGCATAATTAAAAAAAAAAAGTAGCAAGAAACTACTAGGATCTCCAACAATACCAAAAACTCAATCAAATTTCCTGAACTGACTCCAGGCAACAGTTTCTTACAAGTATGAACAACAATTTAGAAAAGCTTACCCTGTTGTCTTGGGCATCGCGATTGGCACCGTGGGCCAGCAGAATCTGCACAGCTTCCACGTTGTTGACAGATGCGGCCCAGTGAAGCGGAGTCTTTCCGAGATCGTCAGCAGCATTAATGTCAGCGTCAGCATTGATAAGGTCCTCCACCATGCCTTCGATAGCTAGACGGGCGGCCAGGATCAGCGGAGTGGTTCCATCGTTCATCTTAGCGTTCAAATCGGTTGAACGATTTCTTAATAAGATCTGTAGGGAAGAAATTCAAATTGGAATCTTTGCTTGTTTTCGAGAAAATTGCCGAATGATTTTTGTTTTAATGTAATAAAATATCTCATTCCTACTTCCATTTTTTCTTTCTTAGCAATCAATACAAACTTTGACCATCAGTCCTTACCTGGAACACTCCTTGGGCATCTGCAGCGACGGCAGCGTGTAAGGGCGTGCGTCCGGTGGAGTCCTGGGCGTTGGCGTCAGCCTTTGCATCTAACAGTCGCTTAGCAGCATCTGCACGTGCATATCTGGAATAGAAAAGTTTCATTAGGCATTAAGGAACGAGTTTGTATCCATGCTTATTATAGAACTCAAATTAGGGGAAATATTTAACTACGGAGAGTTAATTAACAAATTAATCCACATAAAGAGTAACAACTCAATCTCGTGATTCGGAAGAATCTTTCGGGGCCACTGACCTAGCAGCAAGGTGAAGCGACGTCTCTCCTGTTCGGTCCATCTTGGCGTTCAGTTTGGCTCCCTGTTCGATGAGTTCCTGGATAACCGCCGCCGAGCCGTCCTTGTCGTCCTCGTCAGGGTGGCTCTCGAGTCCGCCACCCCTGAAGGAGGCGATCATGAGGGGCGTGAGTCCCATGGGTCCCTTGGAGTTGACGTCACCTGCCACGCCGCGGTGGTCCTCGGGCTCGGCCTGCGGCGGAGTCAGGGCCAACAAGTCAGGGTTCTTGATGTCTGCGGCGTCGAGGTGTTGCTGCGTCCACACGCGGGGGTCGTTCGCGTCGTCGTAGTCGGCCAGGTGGGTCTGGTCCGTGAAGCCTCCCTCGTGGCGTGAGCGCTTCGTGGGCGGGTGCTCGCTGTCGTCGTCGGACCAGTCGCCCACCGGTCCCGGCATGGGCAGGTGACGGCTGATGCTATCGTCGCCCATGTCGGCGAGGTGGTGCGAGGAGGCGCCCTTGTTGAAGTTGCGCATCTCCTGGCCGTCAGGGACCTTCCTGCGAGCCGGCTCCAGGCCACTACTTGAGCTGTTCGAGTATTTTGGGAAGAATCCTTCGGGGAACCACGTCACACCCCTCATGCGCTTTCGGTTGTTGGTGATAACCATGAAAATGATGCCCACCAGGACCATGGCAAACACGATGCCCACAATGATGTACGTGTAGCCTGGAGGAGGTGTCGGTGGCCCCGACACGTGCACCCCAGAGATGGTAAGACCTGCGTCGGTTTGCAGATGGAGCTTGTTAGCAGCCAAGAAGTTCGCAACGTCTTTGACGCTGTCGAAGCACTGGTCGCCCTTTGCGCACCGGCGGTTGTCGATCTCGAAGTAAACGAGCAGCCCCTGGATACCATCCTGGTCGTACGGGTAGATCATCTCCTGGTTGGACTGGTCTCTCATGATCACCAGATGCACGCCCAGGAACCGGCTGAGATCCCTGATGAAGGCCTTCTTGGCAGTCTGGAAGTCCGCACTGCTGGCCTCCACCACCAGCTGGAGCTGGCCGTTCATGATGTTGGGGGGCTCTTTCTCGCAGTCGAGGCCGTCCCAGCCACACTCGGCGACGTTGCAGCCCTGGTCGCAGTGGCCGTTCTCGTAGTTGGTGGCGCAGTAGGCGTCGTATATTGGATTGCACGTTCCGACGGGTTTGCGGCAGTCCAAGCCATCAAAGAGACAGGCTGCGTTGTTGCATTCTGAGTTGCACACTCCGTCGCCGAATACCTCCCAGCAATTAATGTCTGCGTCGCAGAACGCCCACGGGTTGCGTCCATATGAGCACTCGTAGCCGTCGTAATCGCAGGCAAAGGAGCTGCACTCGGCATCGCAGCGCAGGTTGTTCTTCTTCTCATCACACTTGTGCAGGCGGCACAACTCGCGCTCCAGAGTGAGGTTGGTGGGGACGTCGTGGCCGATCCCGCCATTGAACGTGGGGTCGCTCACCTCGCACCTTTTCCCGTTCCAGCGCGGCGGGCAGTGGCACTCGAAGTAGGTCACCCGGTCCAGACAATTGCCTCCGTGCGTGCAGGGGTTGGAGGAGCAAGGGTACTCCTTGGGCACGCATTCGATCCCCTTCTCATACGGACGACATACCTCGCCGGGCCCGCACTGGTGGTGGTCGCAATCGTCTGTCGGGAACTCGCACGACTTGCCGATGAAGCCGTCCATGCAGTGGCACGAGTAGCCTTCCTCGGTGTTGCTGCAAACACCGCCATTTTGACATGGAGACTCGGCGCAGAAGTCCCGCTTGCTCTCGCAGTGCCGCCCCATGAACCCTGGCCGGCAGTTGCACAAGTAATCGTTGACCAACTGCACGCAGTCGGCTGTCCCTTCCTTGTAACATGGGAAGGACAAGCACTCGTTCACGTCGCCCTCGCACCGCGCGCCGACATACCCCGGCTTGCACCTACACTCGAAGCCGCCAACCTTGTCCACGCAGGTGCCTCCGTTGTGGCAGGCGCCCTCGTAGCAGTCGCTGGTGTTGATTTCGCAGAGCTTGCCCAGAGTGCCGTGCGGGCAGGAGCACTGGAAGCCGTTGATCTGGTCGTGGCAGACGCCTCCGTTCTGGCACGGGTTGTTGGGCTTGCAGTCGTCGATGTTGTACTCACAGTTGGGCCCCTGGAATCCCGGGCGGCACGCGCATGAGTACGAGCCGATGTGGTCGTTGCAGGTGGCTCCGTTCATACAGGGCTGAGAGTCGCACTCCTTGATCTCGTGCTGGCAGTAGGAGCCCGTGTAGCCGGTGCGGCAGTCGCACTTGTGCGTGTTGCCTCTATCATGACAGATGCCGCCGTGCAGACACAGCTGCGAAACAGCGACGCCTTTGCTGGCCGCAGCCGTTTCACAGGACACCATGGCCACGTCGCAGAGGGGACCCGTCCATCCTGGAGTACATTTGCACTCGAAGCGATTGAGCTTCTGCGTGCAGACGCCGTTGTTGAAGCAAGGGGAGCTCGAGCACCAGTCCATCACCCGCTCGCAGCGCTGGCCGGTATAGCCGTACAGGCAGTGGCATGTGAAGAAGCCCACGTGGTCGTTGCACGTGCCGCCGTTCTCGCACGGGTTCGAGTGGCACTCGTTGATCCGGTGCTGGCAGTGGGAGCCCGTGAAGCCCGCCATGCACTCGCACGTGTAGTTGTTGATTCCATCGATGCAACTGCCGTTGTTCATGCAAGAGGTTTCCGTGCAGTCTTCGTCGTTGATCTCGCAATTGGTGCCCGAGAAGCCGAGCGGGCACGTGCAGGTGTACGAGTTGACGTAGTCGTTGCAGGTGGCCCCGTTTTGGCACGGGTTGGAGTTGCACTCATTGAGGTCGTGCTGGCAGTTGGTGCCGCCGAAGCCGTCGACGCACAGGCACTTGTACCTGCCGATGCCGTCGAGGCAGGTGCCGCCGTTGCGACACGGGTGCAGGGCGCAGTCGTTGGTGTTGATGGTGCACTCGCGCCCCTCGTAGCCGTTGGCGCAAAGACACGAGTACGAGCCGTTGGTGTTGAGGCAGCTGGCGCCGTTCTTGCACGGGGATGGGGACATAGCGCACTCGTTGATGTCCTCGTCGCAGAGGCGGCCGGTGTAGCCCAGCTCGCACTCGCACGTGAAGTCCAAGAAGTTGGCGGTGGGTGTGCAGCGGGCGCCGTGGCGACACTTGTTGGGGCTGCAGGGGTCCATGCGCACCTCGCAGTTCCTCCCGGTGTGCGGCAGCTCGCACACGCACTTGTAGGAGTTGACCAGGTCGATGCAGGTGCCGCCGTTCTTGCAGGGGCGGCTCAGGCAGTCGTCGATGTTGATCTCGCAGTTGCGGCCCGAGTAGCCGGGGGGACACGAGCAGGTGTAAGCGTTGAGCGCGTCCCTGCAGGTGCCGCCGTGCTGGCACGGGTTGGACTGGCACTCGTCGATCTCCTGTTCGCAGCGGTGGCCCGTGTAGCCCGGCGGGCACTTGCAGTTGAAGCGGTTGACGTCATCGTAACAGGAGCCGCCGTTGAGGCAGGGGTCGCTGGCGCACTCGTTCACGTTGGAGAGGCAGCGGGCGTCGAAGTAGCCCGACGGGCACTGGCACCGGAAGCCATTTACCTCGTCGATGCACACGCCGCCGTTGGCGCACGGCTGCGACAGGCAGTCGTCGATGTTGGTTTCGCAGAAGCGGCCCGTGAAGCCGGGCTCGCACTCGCACCAGTACTCGTTGATTCCGTCCTCGCACTTGGCGCCGTTGCGGCACGGGTTGCTGAAGCACTC
Organism: Penaeus vannamei; assembly: GCF_003789085.1. NCBI lineage: Eukaryota > Metazoa > Arthropoda > Malacostraca > Decapoda > Penaeidae > Penaeus > Penaeus vannamei. The sequence continues at coordinate 257,953 of NW_020868675.1, forward strand.
GTTGATGTTGAACTCGCAGTTGATGCCCGCCGTGCCCTCGGGGCAGATGCACTTGTAGCTGTTGATGAGGTTTTTGCAGGAGCCCCCGTGCTGGCACGGCGTGGACGCGCACTCGTCGATCTCCGTCTGGCACAGCAGGCCCGTATAGCCGGCGTGGCACATGCACGTGAACGAGTTGTTGCCGTCCAGGCACGAGCCGTGGCGGCACGGCGACGAGAGGCAGTCATCGATGTTGGTCTCGCAGTTGGTTCCCGTGAAGCCCGGCTGCAGCGGCAGCTGTAGCCGGCCACGCGGTCCACGCAAGTGCCTCCGTGCTGGCACGGCTGCGAGGCGCAGTCGTCGATGTTGATGTGGCACTGGCGGCCCGTGAAGCCCTGGATGCAGCTGCAGCGGTACTCGTTGATCAGATCGCTGCAAATGCCGTTGTTCTTGCACGGCCGCGACGCGCACTCGTCCACGTCGACCTCGCAGTGCTGCCCCGTGTACCCTGGGAGACGGGAAACGTCAGTAATCAACTCCCGAAACAAAAGGCAAATAAGGCTATACATACTCTATTCAGACAACATTAGCAGTAATGACTAATTATTAACAATAATTATCAATATTGATAACAATAAAAACACTAATAATATAATAATAATAATAATAATAATATAATAATAATAATAACAATAACAATAATAACAATAATAATAATAATAACAATAATAATAATAATAACATTAATAATAATAATATCAACAACAACTAAAACAACATAACAACAAAAAACTAAATCCAAATATCAGAAAGAGAAAACCCACAACCCCCCCCCCTTTCCAAGTGAGTTTCCTCCGCGGGTCGCCAGTCTCCCCGCACATCTTCACGCCAAATGTTTGCGCCGACTCGCTTGGTGCTGAAGGTAAACCCTTTGCAAAGCGCAGAATGGTGTCCTTCGAATGTCTGTGATGGTTTCCTTTGTGTCGACGGTCAGCAGACTCGCGGAGGTGTTTTTTTTTCAAAGAATGTTAATTTATTTAATTTTAAAAAAATCAGTTAATTTATTGTATGTCTTCAAAATAGACAGCTTGGCGTAACTGTATTTCTGTGGTTCGGTTTTTCATATATACCTTTAGCTTCGTGTACGTAAGATGAGACAATATGTGCATCACGCCAGCAAAGGGAAATGGCCATCGCAACCCTCTTCCATAAACGCATTCAACAACGCGTAAGATAACAAACGATTTAAAAGAACAGAGAAAAATGGAAGAGAAAAGGAGACGAAAAGAGAAAAAGAGGGAGAAAAAGATCTTCGCCGAAAGAAGCCGCGCTCAGAGCAGCGGCCATAAGGTCGAGAGCACTGCGGGTCAGCAGGGGCAAAAGGGCCTTATGCGGCGCGGATCCTGGGCCGGGGTCGCGTGGCTTGGGAAAGTGTGGCCGCCGGCGGGAGACAGATGCCAGGGCGCCGGAG
>NW_020868675.1:259502-288047 GCF_003789085.1 Penaeus vannamei
GCTTCTGAGATGTTGTTGACAGCATTTCCTAGAGTGTTGCTTAGGTTTTGTAGCGTGGCCCCAAAAGAACCTGGATTTTTTTTATTATTATTTTTATTATTATCATTATTATTACTATTATTTTTATTTTTCATTTTTTTATTTTATTTTATTGTTTTTTATTTTTTTGTATGGTTTGCCCAAACAGAGCATGTTTTGTAACATTGGATATTGAGTAGTATGAAGTTTTCTGTGACTAACAATTACGGAAGATACAATAAATGGCTTTTATATAGCACAAGTCTATGGCTATAGTAGTATTTAGATTTTCCATGAGCAGAATTCAAAGACTGAAATATGTATTTAAGTCCTAGAAAAGGATACTTCTCTTTATATATACACAATTATTTTTCCCTTGTGTGTGTGTGTGTGTGTGTGTGTGTGTGTGTGTGTGTGTGTGTGTGTGTGTGTGTCTGTGTGTCTGTGTGTCTGTGTCTGTGTCTGTGTGTCTGTGTCTGTGTGTGTGTCTGTGTCTTGTGTGTGGGCATGCGCATATATACATATATAAATATATATGTATATATAATGTTTAATTGATTACATGTTTCATTTAAAAGACTGTTGTTTCTTGTTCTCAAGTACATGGAGTATGGCTTCATGAAAAACCAGATGCCACCAAAGAATTTCTAGCCTGAGTGCCCAATGCAGCATGGACGTTGGCAATGCCCCAATAATAATGCCAGTAAAAGTTTGTTGAAAAGTGGTAACTGTGGTTAAGTTAATACTGGGAATTAGATTCATGATCCAGTTCTATTTTTCTTCATTGATTTATTAATTTCACCCAAATCGACTAAACAGTTGGCAATTTATTCAAGAAATTCTTTGAAATTTGGGGTGAAAATATTGATCCTAAATTATTCTAACAATCATGAGATGATTGTACCTACTATTACTTGTATTAAAAGTGAAACATTGATCTCCATGTTAATTAGAAATGTATGGTATAATAAGGATAAAGCACAGCTGATACTGATGGATTTAAGGGAAGAAAAAATGTGTATATATAAAAGAATTTTTACGTTGTCACAAAGAATTAGCCGTGTGCAAACAAAACACAGTGCAGTACTTTGATAATGTTTGATAATGAGAAACAAAGATTGACTAAACGATGTGGAAAATTTTGTCAGTTCATCTGTTGTGTAGAATGTGTAGTATCTAGCAACTGGGCACAAAATTACACCTTTTTTTCGGCAAGATTCAAACAGTATCATATAATGATTTTGATCTTTAGTTTGATAACTGCTGTAAAAGACATTTGAAAAGGGTAGCAGTAGAGATTTTGTTATCCCTTTAGAGTATAGTATCTGTTGATCAAAATATTTAATGATCTTCATTAGTAGTAACTAGACTTGTAGGAACCAGTAGGGATAAAAGGAAGAATGTAATAGATATACTTCACTTCAGTTTCATACCCTTTACCCAGGAATAACTTAAATGTTCACCAAAAGGAAGTACCATTAACATCTGAAATGATTTTGGGAATTTGAAGGTTTTTTGGTGGTGTTGTAAACCCTAAGCTCTTGAGGCATGGTAGTGTGTCCCTTCGACTGGTGTGGTAGCTTGGCCTTCACCGCCTCAACAATTTCCCGGCTTCTTATGAGAGTTGGAGGTGTGCATGCCTTTTGCTTTCCCTTTTGGTCATAATATGATTCTTGCTTTCTATAGGTGCGTAAACTGATCCGTGAGCGATTGTATCTCCAGTCTACATCGCCTCAGCGCAAAGTTAGTGTTCTTTCTTTTTCGAGTAGATTTTTCATGTAATGGGGGTTAAATGTTTATACTGTATGTTCAGTAACACATGCCTGGAGGTAAACATGATATGGTGCTTGCCTTGTTTAAAGAAAAATTCCTTTAAATTATTCGTTTATTTACTTAATTTTGGTGCATGTACTACAAATGTGAAGATGCAGAAGAGTAGATGGGTAGACAGTACCTTGGTTGTGGGATGCCTGCACTTCACGATCGGAATTCATAGCAGTGCTGTTCTCTTTCGAACTCTCAGTCTCTTAGGGCATATGTGCATGTGTATTTGCCTTTATGGGATTTTTACGCATAAGGAGAATGTTGGAGATAAGGTATTTATACTTCCCATACTATAATGTAAGTATATCCACGATTATATATCTGACAACAGGTCTTTCAGTCTGCATATTTCTAGACACACAAACACACGCACGCACACACGAACACACACGCACACGACACACACACACACACACACACACAACACACACACACACACACACACACACACACACACACACACACACACACACACACACACACACACACACACACACAACAAACACACACACACACACAAACAAACACACAAGCACACACAAGCACACACACGCACACACACACACACACACACACACACACACACACACACACACACACACACACACACACACACACACACACACACACACACACACACACACACACACACACACACACAACACACACACACACACACACACACACCACACACACACACACACACACACACACACACACACACACACACACACACACACACACGCACGCACACCCACACGCACACACAAAGATAAAAAAAAAAAGAAGGAAAAAAAAGAAGAAAAAAAAAAAAAAAACACTTAGACATACAGGTGTGTAATCAAACACGTGCGCATGCACGCACATGCGCCCGACTGCAAATAGAGTTAACCAAATAGATTGAGAAGAATATTCATATGCATACATATACATTCAAATGGATAAATATATAGCTGGATAGATAGATAGATAGGCAGTCGTAGACATAAAGCTTGATAGCATTAATTAGGTGTCTTATATTCGTTTAGAAGGACTGCTACTTGGTCATAGAATACGTCTTTCATTCTTTTTAAATCCATTTTTACCTAAATATTTACCTCAAGTAGTTCACTGTTGGCACACAGGGTTTCTCTAATGAATGAAAAAATTGCGGAAGGCATGAACCTCTAGTCAAGTAGGATTTCTTTGGGGAATTTGGGTTCTGCTTGCAAGATTTAAAAAATTATTATTTGATTTTAGAGATATTTATATACATGTGCACACATGCTTATGTATATGCACACACATATACATGCATATGCTCACACACTCATTTATGTATGCATATACTCTTGCACGCGTACATACACACTCACACTCGCTCATTCACTCACTCACTCACTCACACACACTCACACGCACTCACATGCATACACTCACTCATTCTCTCTCTGTCTCCCTCTCACTCAACTCACTCACTCACTCGCACCACATGTATATACATTTCTACCTATGTTTTTTGCTTTTCTTCTTATTCCTATTATTTATTTCTTCATTCTTTCTTCTTTGTTTTCCTTTTCATGCCTTGTCTTTCATATTTCTTTCCCTTCTTGTCCGTTTCATCTGTCAATCTCTTCTTTTATTTTGCCTCACCCCCATTTTGGATTGCTTGTTGGCTTTTTTGTGCTTTTCATTTGTGATTTTTTCCGCCTTCATTGTGGGACGAAAAGAGAACAGCACTTCTTATTTTAGCAAAGAGGATTTAATACTTTTTATGATTTTTACAGTTTTTAGTATTTGCTTGCTGAACCGGACAGTGCTTTTGGTTTTAAGGGTTTTTCAAAAGGTTCTTCTCTCGCTCTGTCTTACTTTTGTTATGCAGAATGAACACGGTAATTGGCATAGTAAATTTACTTTGATGAATAAGCTTTTGTTATAACATGAACATGCACATGCACACACAGACATACGCGCGCACACACACACACTCACACACACACACACACACACACACACACACACACACAACACACACACACACACACACACACACACACACACACACACACACACACACACACACACACACACACACACACACACACACACACACACAACACACACACACACACACACACACACACACACACACACACACACACACACACACACACACACACACACACACACACATGCACACAGTCTCTCTCATTAGCAAATCGTGACGAATTTTGAATATCACATTTTTATGCCAGGTAAAAAGTTTGCGTGAAGAGAACATGAGTCTGCGGTCGCTGTATGGGAGCGGGAGTATGTGTGGGCCCATGTACCCCTCGTCCTCTCACGTGCCCACGCCCCCTCCCCCTCTCCTACCCCTCTCCACCACCATGACCCAGAGTCTGCACAACGGAGATGTCGACCCACAGGTACGTTGCGGAGGCTGGTCGGTGCTAAGTTGACAGCCTGGGGGTGAATGAAGTATTGGATAATCCGGATGGAAAGTTCGTGTTGAACTGTTTTGTATACTGGTGAACTGTTGGTGGAATATGTATTCTGATCATAGGTTTGGTGTTTTGTTACAAGAAAAAGAGAAAGCAAAAGAATGAAAGTATTTTCACATGAACGGGTAAGGTGTCATTTTTGAGGTGAAAGTAAAATCTACAAATGTAACTAATTGTATTATCCCTCACTTTGCTGCTAGGCTTACAATATTGTGGTAAGATGCTGTTCTTAGTGTTGCTCATGAGTTTTTTTTTTTTAGTATGTTTATTTGCTACTGTTATTATCATTTTCTCTCTCTTTTTTCCTCTCCTCTCATCTTGTAAGAATTTTTACCCTGTTTTGGCCATTACCAGTTCATGCAGTATTCTCTTCTTGAGATTTTGGATGAAGCGGATTCTGTGTCTCTTCTTGTTTTCTTTTTAAAAATTTGATTTGTCTTGGAAACAGAGGTCTAAAAGCCTTTGATATGAACTAAAGCTTCTTTGCTTACCAGTTTTAGTCTTGGCAATTTTATGGTGAAGGATTTGTAAAGCAATATAGGCTATTTTTTTCTGTTTGTTATTGTTATTGTTGAAATTAAAGTTTCTTTTATTAGCAATTCCTTGGAACACCTCATTTAATACATTTTTGATAATGTATTAGGGAAAAGTATTAAATAATTACTACTTTATATTCTTATTGGCTACTCATATTTTGTCACCACCTGATTGTTTAGAATGGAGTAAAAAAATTCTGACCAAAAAGTAGACAGAAGGAATGACAGATATTGATGCATTCTAGGTGAGTTTGCGAACCAGCAGAGGTCCAGCCCAAAGACCCTTCAGCATGTTTGAACAACGTCAAGGTCTCCCCAGCTCTGTTGGACCCTCCCATGCTATGGACCAAACAAGGACAACTTCATATCAGCTGAACACTATGGTAGATATCTTTTAAGACTGCATTTCACAGGAACCTTTTTTTCCATTCCTCTCATTCCCCAGTCTTTTTTTTTATCCCTTCACTCCTTGTCTCCTCCATTTTCTTCCCCTCTTCCTCTTTCCCAGTCTTCCACATGCTTTCTTTTCTCTATTATTCCATCATCATCTCTCCCACTTCCACCTTCTACTATTCTGTACATATCTGCTGAACTTAATCTTCTCCCATCCTGCTTTCACTTTCTCTGTCTCATTTTTCTCATCACTGCTGTTTTTTAGATGCTAACTGTATTTGAACACATTGCTAGAAGTTTAATGAATGCAAGAGCTAATATACAAATTTTACCTCATAACAGCGTGGATCTGGGGAATATGACAACACTCGCACTGGAAGTCCTAGTCTGGAACCCACGGAAACCACGCCCCTGAATCCTACGTACACGTCCTTACCAACTCAGGAGGAGGTATGTAAGCACTTATGCTGTTCATGAATACTTTAAGGTCTGTATTTTTTCGACGAATGTATAGAATTTTTAGTAGATATTAAGGTATCTATGATTTGTGTTTCTCAAAAAGATTACCACAACAATAAGCTGGACTTGATTTTATACTTCCCAGAGCTAAATCTACTTGTCAAGAATAATTGCTGTATGTTAATATGCTTTTTTTCGCACAGGTTGTAAGAAAGACAGAAGTTATCACAAAGAGGATACAAGAGTTGCTCATATCAGCCCAAGAGGGACGGCAGGACTCCTTTGTTCCCTGCGCCGACCAAATCCATTCTGCCGTTCTTGACATGGATTCAATCTTCCCAAAGGTACATAGGGAGTAGAGAGAGAGAGAGAGAAAGCCACACGGGAACTCCCCCACAAAAGATGATCATATCTAGGGTCACAGTTATTTTACACAGAGCTTTCGTATGGAATGGAGAAAGAACTAAACAGGCTTAGGACGGAAAAGGAAGTCGGGTGTTTAGCAAACCGTAGGCGGGGGAATCGTATCTATTTATATATATATATATATATATATATATATATATATATATATATTTAGTTTTAGTTTTAAGGCTCAGGGCATTTGTTTGCTTAGGGTAGAATTTTAGATGGTTTTTGTTTGGCTGGTTGGTTAGTTGGTTGTCATTTGTGTTATTAAGAACACGGGATTGAGGGGGGGGGGGTTGTTGGCAGTATACGAGTATTTAGAGAATACTTTCCTCCTTTTCTTCCAAATTCTTTCCTTCTTTGTCTTGTTTTTGTTTAGTTTTTTTTTTTTCTCTCTCTCTTCTTTTCTAACTCCTTTTTTGATTCAGTCCTCTTATTTTATCTCCTCTCCTCCCTCCCCCTCCTCCTCTTCCTCCTCCTCCTCCTCCTCCTCTCTCCTCCTCCTCCTCCTCCCTCCTCCTCCTCCTCCTCCTCCCTATCTCCCTCTCCCCCTCCCTTCTTCTTCCTCCTCCTCCTCCCCCCCTCCCCCTCCCCCTCCCTCTCCCCTCCCCTTCTCACCTCCCCTCCTTCCCTCCTCCTCCTCCCTTCCCTCCTCCTCCCTCCTCCTCCTCCTCCTCCTCCTCCTCCTCCTCCTCCTCCTCCTCCTCCTCCTCCTCCTCCTCCAGTTAGGGCAGTGGAGAAAGCAACTTTTATGTGTTATGCAAGGATGCATGTAAATTACCTGTAAATTGTAGGAGTGGAAAGTTCCTTGTCCTGTTCAACCATTCCCCAAAACCTGGTTGACAGATGATATAAAAACAAATTGATTTGAATTATTTGCTTTGTGCTGTTAGAATATTTGAATAAAAGTTTTGTTGTTTTGTGTTGTTAGTATGTCTCATTATTATTTATTAGTCTTTTCCCCTCATAGATTGGTTTTGCTCTGTCTGTTGAGGATTTTGTATTTGGATTTAGACAGATAGATGGCAGAGTGTTACTTTCTTTCATTGCTTCGTAGAGAAAGTTATTTGCTTCATAGTGACGTGGCTAAATAACACCTGGAACCTGATGATGGTTTCTAGACAGTCAGTTGTACAGATGAGCAGAAACCTTTCTTTTCAGCACGTATCGATATTTTTCCTCTCGCTCTTTTACCTCCTCTTTCACTTCCTTTATTTTCAAAATCAGTCTTGTGAAATTGAGAAAAGAGAGCAAGAAGAGAAGAGTACCCTGTGCTCGTTGTGATATTTCGGACTGTTACATTCCCTTTCCATTTTGTTTCCAGCGGAATGTCACAGGCCTTGTAAGACAGAATTGGAATCTCCTCCTTCCATCATTCTCTGCCTGAATCTCCTCTTCACAAATACACTTGTTTCATGTGAACTCTCTTCTGATTGTTTGTCTTTCCCTGTATCTATAGTAGTCAACTCGTAGAAAAGTAGAAATATACGAGGAAGATATGTTTTGATGTTTTGTTTTTTTCTGATTTTAATGCATATATTTACAAACAGGAAAATCAGAATAAGTTTAGAGGACTCAAGGAATTTTTTAAAAGGTGAGGCAGCAAAGTTGTGTTAAAGACGTACATCCCTCAGCTAATTCAAGTGAAAGTCCGTGTCACTAGACCGCACAGTTCTAGTAGTCGCTGCAGCAGATTTGCTCTAATCCTGCGATAGAGTGCAGAGGAAAGCTTCCAATGCTTTTTAGTACGTTTATGTCTTCAGTCTAGACCAACTGTTTGCTTGCACATCTGCCAGACTTTTCTTACTTTTCTTTTGTACTTCTTTCCATTTCTATTTTGTATTATTGGTTGTTCTGTTGTATTATTCAAGTTATTTGGTTATTTTGTATTCTATTTTATTGTTAGGCATTTTCTTTTATTTCTGTATTACTGTTTTCAGGTTGAATTTGGTTTTCAGGAGTTCACTTGTGTTGGAAGGTGGTATGATGAATACTATCATGTAATGTAAAGTTATATTCCAAGCCTATGTTTGCTGCAGTCATGTACCACATGGAAACATTTTGGCTCCTGTGCTTTTTATGCTACCCTGAATTGAATTAAGTAGCTTTGCAAAGTTGATTTACTTGCTTGTAACTTTTTTCTTTCAGCTTGAGATAATCATTTTGAATATATCAGACATACTGACAAGGAAGTTCATTCTTATTAAATTTTGAATATTCTATAGTCCTAATTCTTTTTTTTTTTCCATTAGATTAAGTAGTCATGATATCTTTCTGAATGTGGCTTTTCTCACACAGACTCGGTGCTCTTCTGGGGTGCAGGGAGCACTGCGCCAGCTGGTGAGCAGTGCTGGCCGGCTGCAGAATGAATGTCGCGGCCACCTTTCCTCACACTCGCACACTCTTGACCCAAAGTTTGTGACACAGCAGGTAATACAGTGTGCATATGACATTGCCAAAGCTGCAAAGCTTTTAGTGACACACTTCCAGTGAATATTACTTGCTCACAACCAGTGGTTCAACGCAGAAGAGGATTTCCCACAATGGGAGAGTACCAGATTCATGCTGGTCTGAAGATGTTCACGGTGGCATGGGTCTCGTTCCTTTACCTGCTCCTGTACATTGACCTAATAATGGTCATAATTCTGAACATAAAACTTATAGTTTATATAGGCAAAAACCAAAGTTTTTTATGTTTATTATTTTCATGATTATATATCTTGCCCTGCAGCTTAGTGACTGTTTTGGGAAATATGTAAAAGCTGATAGGGTCATGTACCTATTAGATATGTAGTCTCTGTCTATTCTGATGTTCCTGTAGTAATACAGCACGGTTTATTTCTCAATTTATAAATACATTCTCTATGCAGAATGTTGTATATGTATCCCAGTATGCAGAATGGAAATATTTTGTCCATAAAGTTCTGTGTGGCCAACCCAGACAAGAACTTACAAAATAATAAGGAGAGTGTTTGCATTTATTAATCTTTTTACTGATGGTGACTAGAAGCATTAATGATTATTTTGGCGTGTGATTCGATGGAAATCCGGGACGAGTCCCCAGAACTTCTTTGGTGGATTAGTGTAAGAATAGCGGATGGATTGAATTCCGTAAATTGTTCAGTATATGCATATTTTTGAGTTTATGGTATTCTTGATTTCTTTTTGTTCTATAATAACAATGTGATTATAAATGTGATCATTAACAAGAACAAGAACAAAAACAGAATTTATGTATTGCATATATTATTATAAGATAAAATGATGGATGTTAAGGAATACATTGGTGCTCATCGAAAGCAGTCATTGATGATTGAGGTGATATATTTATTTTTTTGCAACCGGGGTACGCTGGTCGGCTACAATGAGGCCTGTGGTGGTGCCTTTATGAAGAGAATGGACTCACGCAGCTCCAGACTGCGTGAATGAGGGAGCTCTTCGGAAAACTGTTGTTAGGCCTCGATTCCGCAAATCTGTCACTGGGAATTTGATTGGGAATGAACCGATTTGGTGCTCTTTGGATCCTTTGTCGAAAAGCATAAATAAAAAGTGTTTCATTAGAGAAGCTTAGCTGATTATGCTGTAAATGTGATATGTTATGATGCAACACTCATGCAAAATGGGGCTAGATTGAAATGAATATAAGAGCAATATATGTCTGCAATTTTTTGCTCAAGCAAGCATTTATGGATTGTTCGGCAGTAATACTCACAGAGAATGTCATACTTCAAGCAAAGGAAGTCAAGGGAGTAATAGCATAGTATTGGCTATTGTAAGCAGTACATGTAAGAGATAGCTTATGTGTTTTTTCTTTAAAAAAGGAAGTTTTAAGAGTCAAGTTCTAAATTCTGCGCATGAATGACGTTAGACAAATTGTACACTTGGCATTTATTTCAACTATTTTCTTTTCTGTATTAACCCCAGTGGGCAAGAAAGTTCATGAAAAGCAGTGGTAAAATTACTTTAGGGAATGATGTGTATACATATATGCATTTTGGAAGCACTGTGGCATCCAAACCACAAGTTGGTATTGGCAAATGTTGGTATTTGACCAAAATTTTACGTGTTATTGTGCCTTTAAGGTTACGCCTTTCTGGAGCTATCTCAATACAGTGTGCTAGGTGCTTTACAAAGTAATGTCTTAGAGGAGTATAATAGAAATGCTTGCCTAAATTAAAAGATATTTTATAACTGTTGCCTGTGTGCGTGCTGCCGAGTCACTGTTGTCTGAGCCTGAGTATGTTTTAGCGGGATTGCGGACAGCATGACACGAAAAGGTGTTCCGAATCTTCCAGATGCAAACTTAGCTATGCTCTTTATGGAAGGGTTACCCTCTAATAAACAGTCGATTGTTAAATTGGTCACTCTTCAAGAAGCAAATGGGATACCCAACAAAGATCAGAGTTCAAGGAAGTCATTTAGAACATTTGGTCGACTGGCATGCAGTTGGTTCAATCCCGTACTTTAAACTCAGGCTGAGAGTACTCTAGGCTACTTTGTGTTCCCCTCAGCTTCCATTTTGGTTAACAGTATGTGATGAAAACTTTAACTATTATGAAGCCTCTTTCCCCCCCGAGTGTTTTGTTTAAACCAGTTAGTCCCACTAACTTTGTCGCAAAAAGAAAAAAAGAATAAAAAAAGAGAGAGAGAGAAAATATCAGTACTTTATAGTATAAACCCTTTTTCCTTCCCCCGTGTCCAAGAGCTTAGTTATTTCCCCGTGTCTTCCAAATAGAGGATTCATGTTGTTGCAGTGAATACAGGTTCTATGATGTTAAGCTTGAGTTATAGTATCAGATGCTAAGGCTGAATTTTTAAATTGTTGTTTAATTATTATTTTGTTGTTGTTGTTATTATTATTATTATTGTGTCTTTGATGTAATTTGTAGAGAATCTTGGTAGTTTTGTATGATGTGACAGGAGAAAAGAGAGAAAGAATAGTCAAGATTAGCTTGTCTTTATTAAGAAAAAAAAAAATTAAATGCATATACTATATTTTTGTGGCTTTGCATTTGTAGCTTTCAAGATTTAGATCATTTCAGCAAATGCGGAAGTAAAAGTGATGCACTTGGTTCTTAGGATAAAATTGTTTCTTTTCTTGTTGCTTGAGAGGACTAATAAAACCTTGTATAGATTCTTTCCTAGGCCCTTTATATAGGCAGTTTATAATTCTTATGAAATACGTTTAAAAGTGATTCCACATGCACAGAGGCAAAGCAAACTACCCCCTTATGTGTTGTACAGATTTATTGCCGTGTTTACCTTGTATCCAGCTCATGGTTCAGATATCTATTGCATTTATTAGGTCATATGTTGAATAACTTGGCAAGTAGGTGAATTTGTCTTCACAGTGTCATTATAAATAATAGTTACATTTTTTAATAGGTTGCTGATGTTATAAGGAAAGAGAGAGAGACTTGAGAGTGATTCATATTATTCTAGGAGTTGCCATTTATAGCAGCAGCTGCTCGTGTTTTCTCTTCGGCTTAAAAGAGGCAATGTTATTTTATTGCTTCAGTACAGACGACATATCAGCAAAGGCAGCAGTCACTGATAGTTCATTCATAGCAGTTGTGCGGTTATCATGGGAACAAATCTTTTCTTAGTCACTATCTTGAAGTCCCAAGCACTAAGGCAAGAATGGATGGTTTAAATGAGGATTTTATACTCATGTGCCATGTTGCCACTTCATTCATCGTTGTAAGATTTTTTTTCTTTTTTCCTTTTTTCTTTCTTTTACCAAAAGCTCATTCTTTTCTTTTGTAGCAGAATATATTATATGAATAAAGTTGCCATGCTGCTCTTCCACCCGATATTGCTGTGGCCAAGATAGTCATTTCAAAGTCAGACTGATGATATGCCACTATCCTGTAGGATTTCAGAAGCTGAAATATTGATCTAATAAATTTTTTTTTCAATGGAGCGATAATTGAAGTAACCATTAGTTCTTTTTTCATACTGTTACTTAGTTGACCTTCCTGTTATTGCTGTCTTGCAGCAGTAACATGAAAGAAGTGAACTAAGTAAGATTTTGTGTACTTGAATAGAAATATTAATACTATGGCATCTAACATTCCTATGTTTGGTCGGTAACTGAAGCAGTAATACTATGGTGTTCATTAAAAGTACATAAACCCATATTTATATTCTTATTTATATATTCAAATTTGAAAGTATTGTATTTACTGCTGCTGTGTAAACAACAGATAAACATTATGCATATTTAGTAGTAATGGAACAATTCAACAATTGCAGAAAAAAATACTGATAAAAGGTTCTTCCAGAAGGTTCAAAATGCTCTTTCTCATACAAGTTGTTCGGATTCCAAGCTGTTCTACAAATCTGTATTTTTATTTTTATTTTTTATTCTTTACACTAGGAGAGTGAAGGATAATTGTTCCAAATGTGTGTCGTTGTGAACTGCTGTAATTCCACAATAATTGAATAATTAATCTCTTGCCAATATGTAATTTTATCTATTTTTGTGAATTAACTTTCATCTGTACATATTCCTCTTTCCCTTCATCGTTAATTAACAAGAAAATTTTGAACTGACCTGTTGTTATTTTCCTCTTTGTGTGGCTGTGTTAATCAAGCCAGGATTGTATACAGAGTGTAATATTTTGAGAGAAATATGTTCACAGTTTGCATGGCTAGTATTTCTTAATGACTTGATCATGCAGAGATAGTTGTTTAGTCACTTTTGTTCTGTAAATAAAGAATATTCTAAGAGTGCAAGTCATGCAATTTGGTATTTTTATTTGGGTCAAAATCAGAAGTTTATTGTCATCCAACAGTTGTGATTGCAAAGTGTACAAGAGCTGTGCCGAGTCTACGTACTCCGTTCATAGATTTTGCTGCTTTTCTAGGAATCGGCATGTATATTTTGAAGCTTGCAATATAGAAATAAAACCTATAGCTTCCAAGGATAAAGTATATTTAATAAATACAGTAGTATGCAACTAATACACTATTTTTCTATGGCATCTTTTTAAAATATCAGACACTAACTTTCAATGCATTACACATTAGAGGTGAAAAAAATAAAAAACAGAAGAATTTGTGGAACTTTCATATTTTGCCATTTACTGTGCACTTTGAGGATGACTAGAATTCAAATCACGATTTTTAGGGTAGGTGAAAACTAGTGGCTGAAACTGACTGACTTACGCACTATCACCAGCTAATACAGAGTGCCATAGCTGTAAGAGATAGCAAAGAGCTATTGTGAAATGAATGGTTGTTGAAATATTATATGGTTGTAGATAATCATATCTGGGGATATTATAAGAAGTTGAACCAAAATTGAGGAGTCACCCTAATAACATTTCCTTAAAACTGAAAGATCATTTTCATTGTCAGCATAAGAGGTTGGGGTTGAGAGCAAGGTGGAATGAAAGGGTTCTTGGCTGGAGGGTTTATTAGGAAAGGTGTGTGTGTGAAACCCCAAGAAACCCCAAGCCCTGGGTGCCGATGGCGGAGCAGTGACAAATAAGACTGTTGTCTGTCTGCTCTCCTCCCCTGCTGTCTGATGAGACATCCTTTTATACAGCTATTCCTTGCCAGGGCCTTTGCTCGTTAAGGTCACAGAAGTGTCAAAAGAGAAATAAGAGTGAACACCTGCGTCCGCTGAAGGAGGAAGGCAGCTGCCGGGGCCTAGGTCTGGCCTTGAGCATATCGTTGACATTCATTATTATGCCAATTAACAATAATAATAAAAAAAATGTTGTGTACCAGGAAAGCATCATTTTAAAAAGCTGAAGAAGGAAAAACCCAAGTAAGAAAAAACTCCAAAGGATTTTGTAAGTAAACACATTTTGAGAAAATGGCTATTTTCATGTCTGTTTTATGGTATTGCATCTATTCCCGTCGTACTAATGAATATATTTCAAGTATTTCTCATGGAAAGGAGTTAAGTAAGCAGCTTCCTGTTTAATCAAGTTTTGTAGAATGTGACTGCCTAAACAATGACAAAGTTGAGAATTTATTGCCTTGTTTTGGACAGACCCTGTAAATCTTTGAGTAAAATCATGAATTTAGACAAACCTTAATCCATTAATGTTGCCTTTTCATTAGTTGCAGTATGATCATAACATCTTTCACAAAGTAGCTTTTTGAGAATTATTTGAATAGTATTTTCCGGGAAGATGCCCCCACCAATCCCAAGCTGGTTGTTGCAGTGTGGGGTTTAGGAGACGGGGACTGGGACTGAATGCTAGAGATCACCCCTGCCTAAGCCCTCGTCTCAACTGTTTTTGCACGGTCTTTTCTTCTTCCCCTTTCTGTTTCTTTCTCCTCCAACCTTACTATCTACTTCTTAAACCATGTTGACAGAATGAAAGGGTGGCCCTTTATACCTCAAGAGGACACTGAGGGGTGGACTGTTCCTGTCCTCAACTTACTCCAGGCTTACCATGGCCAATAATGAAGACTTTCCACCCTTATTAGAGTCACTGAAGCTTGATCTTTATTAACAAGCCCCACAGATTTAAATTCTCCCGATTCCATGACCCAGGCTCTCCTTTGACTATGTCTGACTACCTACTATCACCTCAGTCCAGTCCAAATCATCCATCCAGGTCATTACTCATCCTCCAGAAAATATTCCTCCTCTTCCAACATTCTCTACTTCACCTCCACCGCGAAGCTTCCTTCACCTACTACCCCGTCCTCCCTTATTTCTGCTCTACAGCCTTATTGTCCACCTCTCAATACTAGTCCCTCTTCCACACGCTCCCTTCCTTCTACCCACACTAGAGACCTGAATACTCTGTTTAGCCCAGCCAAATTTTTCATGATCCCCCTTACAACCCCTCACTCCGACAACACTCACCTCTGCCAGCTATGCCTCCTAGAACGAGTGGACTAAGTTTCCCTCACCAGTGCCCCAGGCAAACTTCCACCCGACCCAAGGGTCCTGGAACCATGTCCCGTTCAGGGCATCTGGATGTTAATCATTTGAGAATTCTCTCAGCCAACCTGAGAGGATTTCAGACAAATGTTGGGGAGCTCACCCACAATTTTGTAATGGATTGAGTTGGAGCCATCTAACAAATCTTCGGATTTCCCAGTGGTTAGGGACAGGATCGGTATAGCTGTCTGCTTCCGCAAAGGGCTTGGTATTGTCTATGCATTAGACCCATCCCACCTCGAGCTGATGTTCTTCAGAATGTGGATCACGCAAGAAACTTCGGTGCTCCTCTGCATTTGCTACAGGCCACAATGGCAAGGTGCAGAGCCGATCCATTTTCTGAGGGACAATCTCGACCGCATTCTTTTTGTGTGCGGGAGGGGGGATATTGTGGCATACGCAAAGGCTTGGTATTGTGCATTAGACCTCGAGCTGATGTTCTTCGATCACGCAAGAAATCTGCATTTGCTACAGGCCACAATTGCAGAGCTAATCTCGACCGCATTGTGCCAGACTTTTTGTGGCAACTGCATTCGACATCTTCTTACTGTGTTTGGAATTCACGTTGATTTTCCAACACACATTTCTGGTTCTTCATTAGATCCCGTTCTGAGTGACTTCCCAGAGTCCTTAGTCCAGTGCTCTGCCTTAGGTAATGTGGGAACATCAGATCACACTGCCATACTCACAAACATACAGACTGCTTTAATGGCAAGGGAATGGGGGGGGGGGGGTGAAGCAATACAAAAACAGTAAAAGGTGAGAATATTTAAGAAATCCACACTATCTTCTGGTCAGGATAGAAGTATCAAAAAGTTTGAAGAGAGGTAGAGGGGAGGCAATACTACATGTATAGTTTTTATACTACATGATGAGCTGTACTCATTAAGTTACGGGTTAAGCCTCCATATCCACAACATTCCAGTATATACAAAGTCAATTATAGAGCCAGGGACAGAAGAGATTTTGCCATTCATGTTCTTCATTATGATCTTCAAAACGGGGATCAGGATGGAAAGACTTTGTGACAGAGTACTTCAGTACGAGGACCGGATTAGGCTTCCTGTTGCCCTAAAATAATAGTGACCCTCAATCTTCCCAGTACTTTCGACTCTTCTGATGATGCCCCCTCTGCCCTGTTAATCGCACCTTTTTGGTTTGATATAGTTCATCTTTGGGTTCTATGCTGTATCACTTGTGGCTTGCTTCATAAAATTTCTGGTGAAGTTAAAGATTGTTAGGTTGGTCAGGGAAAGGCTATGTTAGGCTCGGTGCATGTCTAAGTAAACTTCAAATAAATTAGATGGGCAGAGTTGATCTAACTGTAGTTCAATATCAACCTCAAAGGATTGATGTGACTAATCAAAAGCCTGATTACTAACAATGTGTAAGAATGGTCATAGTTCATTCATACTGTAAGTTATATATGTTGGATTTGGGTAATTAAAGCAAATGTAGAAAATGTAGACTACATGTTGGATTTGGGTAATTAAAGCAAATGTAGAAAATGTAGAGACTACAGCAACCTATAAGGATGTAAAACATTTTTGTACAGAATGCAATTTTAAATTTTCAGTTTATCACATTTTAAGATTTACCTGTCTTCGACCCAATGGCCTAGGCTGGCTGTTATTAATCTTCACACAGCCTTCCCCTGGGTAATTTTCCAGGTCGAAGAGAGAGCACATTTCTTCCGCAAGACACTGCATCTCAGTCCAGACATATCTTCTAACATTTGATATATCAGATTAAGAATCGTAGTGAATCTAAAGTAGAGGGAGCAAAAGTACATCAGTAAAGTCCAGCTAAGGAAGTTGCCAAACAAACAAAATAGCATTTTTTAAAGATTTGGATTAGTAGACTGAGCTATGGGGTGTATAATTTGGAAGAAAATACAAGATTTTACCACAAAAAGGAGGTTGTATCAAAGTGCTTTGTTGTTAATTAAATAATTTTCATCAATTGCAGTACTGGCTTTGGTAGTATTTATTAAATATTGTATATAAAATAAACATACAGTGATCAGGGAACAATCTGATAAGAAATCAATGAACAAAAGATTGGAACCTCTGGTTTTGATAAATGTGAACGGTCACTTTTTGCTATACAAGGAATAAGCTTGCACTGAAATCTCATTTTCAATAATTTTATCATTAAAGACAATCATCCACTGATAACAAAATAAATCTATACATAGTATTGAGCAGTCTTATCAGCTTGAAATTTTATTGGCCCAATTGTATGTACTAACAAAACTTAAGAACGTCACCAGAGTTTGTTTTGGTATTGGTAACATTGGACCAATATCACCAATGCTATCATCAATTACCACCAATGCCATTGCTTAAATAAACTAGTCCCACAGAGATCTTATTTCAGAAATACTGTGCATACCTTAATAAATGGCCACCAAGGTTTAAACCTTACTTTTTTTTTTTGACATGATTTTGGGATGTGCAATAATAACTGAAAAATGTATGAAGGGTACACAAGTGTTCCTTTGGCCCCGATTAAAACTTGTATCACTTTTTCTCAAATTTTGTAACTTCTCAATAGCTGCTTCAGTTTCACTGCTAGTTTGCCTTTTCCTCTAATTATCTTCCAGGTTGCTATTAAAATTTTTGTTTATATGTATTCCATGTGTACACATTTATTTATTTTTGTGTATTCACTTGTGTTTGCATGCATTATTTTTTGAGTGAGTACGTTTTATATGTGAATATTTTTGTACATGCCTCCATATTGGGTGCGCCTCTGTTCTCTTGTGGCTGCATGTCATTTCAGGCCGACTAATCAGAGAGAGAAAAAATAAATAGACTGGAAGGTACAGTTTCAATATGTTGTCTGAAAATTTTAATACTGACAAATATACAGTTCTATCTTTCTCCGCACTAATACATAAAAAATTTAACAAGTGATGAAAGATTAAAAGTTCCTTTTTTGGAATGTAGAACCAACAATTTCCACTTTATTTACAAGTGAGCAGAAAATAACAGGCACTTAGCACACTGCTCTTTTTTTTTTTTATAAACTCATACAAAAAGTAACTCACATAACTACATATTCATATAGTCATTTATTTACAAATATGTATAAATATAATTCCATACATAATATATTCGAATGTATGTAAAGATGATAAAAACAAATAATGAAAAAAAAAAAAAAAAGGTCTGAAGAAAGAGATATTTAGAAGGTACAAAATATTTACCAAAATTTACATTATTGTCAAGAATGCTGGCACTACTGGTTTCCTATCAAAATATATCTTAATTAGTTTTCCTTTTATTATTTTTCTTGCACTGCTACTGACTCATAACTCTTGCGCCACATAAAATGTAGCCGCCGCCTCCTGACATGTTTATCTCTGGGTGTGTCCTCATGGGCAGGACCTGATAGTGCCGCAACCACGTCTCACTCAGTCTCAGATTTGTAGCTCCTTGGGCCTTCACTTCCATAAAGAGATCCATCAGTGGCTGAAAACAAAAATGGATGACAATGATACTTCCTGTTAAGGGTCACTTGACAATTTTTTCAATATTTCAAACAAAAAACAAATAAATGTGCTAGACATCAACAGTCATACAGCACTAGCTTAAAAGTATTTGTGATAAATGGGACAAAGTTTCTGGAGTTTCAATGGTCAAATGGCATTATAAGAAAGAGGGGTAGTAAATGGAGAAGGATAGGTATTGATAGGAGGGAAAGGGTTAAGGATAGAGGGTGATTAAATTAAATGGAGGATATTTATGCATCTGGGGAAGGGAAGAAAGTTGTCAAAGGAAAAGGTAGGAGATTTTGAGAGGATGTCTGATAAATTGGTAGGTCGGGGGAGTGAGAATAGGTGATGAAAGTGGAAGACATGGTCAGTGGCCCAGGAAGAGGTTAAAGAAATTGCAGACTGGAAGGGCCCAGTGTAGAGATAATAAAATTATCTACACACAAGGGGGACTGGATACCTGGTGATAGTTCCAAAATTAAGCCATTTACATAGTGGTGCTGAGTACACTCCCTTGTGGGACACCTTTATATTGAGGAAAGGATGAAAATGTTAAGGAGGAAAATTTGAATACACCCACGTTCAATTGCATGCCATGAGATGATAGCTGCTGTATAATGTGGTACTGCCATGTGGTGTCATATGCCTTTTCCAGGTCAAAGAAAATGGCTAGTACTGAGTTATGGTGTGCAAAGGCAGAGGAGATGTAATTTCCAAAATGTGCAAGTGGATAAGCTGAACTTCAAGCATGATGGAATCCAAATTGACAAGATGTGAGAAGGTTGTGACTGTAAGGCAGAGAGGCGCTCAGCAGAGAAGGGGGTATTGTAGGGCTCTGTAGAGGAAAAGGAGGAGATGGCTGTTTTAATGGTGCGTATCCAGGAGGGAGTGGAAGGGACAGTGGGAAAGGACGGGGGTTTGGTTTGCATGAAGGAGAGGATGGGCTATGTTGGGAAAAGTGGGGGGAAGAAGGGTAGGAGGAATATGAGGGAGGAAGATGGATGTTAGAAGTCACTCTGATTGAAGACAGAGTGGGGGTACAGAAACTGGAGGATGGTTGAGAGAGAGAGAAGCATTTTCTTGGGTCATGCTTAGAAAATTTCAGATGTCAAAGGTACCTGGAGGGGAGTTAGGTAGGGAAGTTTGAGAAACGAAGGATTTTCTATGAGGAGGTAAAGCGTAGATAGATTGTTATAGACAGGCAATCAGCTGGGGAGATGGAAAAAGTTCTGGTACAAGTATTAAGGAAGGAGTTGGGTTCAGCAGGAATAGGTTTACCAGTGAGTTCAACCATGGTAGACTGTGCATAGGTTTGGGACTCAGGTGTAACTGTGACATGGCGTGAACGACTGGGATAGTTGTGGAAGGAGACTTTGCCCTTTTTGGAGGCATTGTTGGAAAAGTAGGGTATTGTCAGGGGGTATCACAAAAAATTGATCCCACTCTGAGTACTCAAAAGGGTTGTAGAGATGGGAGTTTGGGTAGGGTGAGGGTGGGAGGAAGAGGGAGTGGTGTGGAGTGATGTAGTGCTATGATGGGGAGCGCGATACAGTTAAAATGTTGTAATAAGGGAAGAGGATGTAGGAAATGGAGGCGATTAAGAAAATGGGATCGAGTTACTTGGGTAGATGATTCAGGATGGGTTAAGTTGACAACCAGTATCGATGAGAGGAGTGTACTAGCAGTGGTTGGAGCTTGGTCAAAGGAGAGTCAGGGGTTGGTAAACCACTGGACAACTAAAATTCAGTCATAATACAAAGAATATGTGGAACCCATACAGAAATCAAAGTATCTTGGCCATTTATCCTCAAAGGATGTGGTGTCATGATTTGATGAAGTGGAATATTAGTATAATAAATAATAACTTCTACCAAATACAGTTTGCACACACAAAAATGAATTTTCAAATCAACAGCCCAAAATCTATATTATGATACTTCGAAACCTCACAATAATTTTCCAGCATCCTGTGGAATACTGATACAGGTTGCCTGTGTCCACACCTGGGCATGTCTTTATATAGAATGGATGTTGCTTTGGAATCAAATGCACATAGACCCAAAAACCTGGTTATCAATATCTCAGCCACAGTTTCGCAATACACTGTCTACTTTGCTTACACTTCAATTAAGATTAACACAAAGTTTTCAATTACTGCTATCACACAAAGAAATAAAGGTATTTCTCTCTCCGTAAAACAAAATTAGCTTACAAGTAAATTCTGTTACATCAACAGCCACATGTGGTAAACATCAAACAGAAAAAAACGTTTTTCTTTCCACACGTACCTCTTTATACGGGGAAAACACCACAAACGGGTGGCCTGGCTTCAGGAACTCGAGCAACTCTCTGGTGATATTAACAGGATGCTGTCGACAAACTACAACCAGGCCATCAATTTGTCCACCTAGCACGGAGGAAGATACTTCTACGTCTTCTACCAGAGTTCTGACAAACTGAGAGAGAAAAAAAAAGAAGAGAAATGATAAGAACTTCTACTGACTGGAAATTTTCCCTCAACATCTCTGAAAATACTATGATATTCCTTGATTCCCCTTTTTTGTTTTTAAAATGGGTTATTCACAGCATTACTTTGGTCCAATGACACAAATTCTCTTCTCTGTTAAATGAACTCATTTTGTGTCATTTTGAAAAATGGACTCCTCAGGGAATATAAACGTGACGAGAACTTCATTTTCCAACTCACCTTCCGAGGTCTCTTGAAGGCCGACTTGTTATTGTCCTCATCGCCCGCGCCTTCCTTGGGAGCTTCGGCTGGGACCTTCTTCATTTCTTCATCGACACACATCTTTTCTGACTCTCCGTTGCTCTCTTTCGCTTCTACTTTAATGTCCTCAGATGCTTTTTCTCTGTTTTCGGCTATTACCTCAGTTTTGGCTGCACCTTTCAAAAAAAAAAAAAAAAAAAAAAAAAAAAAAAAAAAAAAAAATACTGATTAATTTTGCACCACACTTCATCACATTTCTCTCTCTTTAAATCACACAAAAAAAGAAAAGAAAATATATATATAAAAATAAAAATAACTACAAAATAAAATGAATGAAAAACTACTACATGTGTTTCATATAAATCCTCTATAAAACCATGATCCATATCAGTTTGTATAAACAATTCATTATTCAACCAATGTAACATCTGTTGCTTGTGAACGATAATTTCTGTGAATAAAAAATTACCAAAATTTATCCTTTTAACCCATTAGCGACGGGTGTCCCATATATGAGACACCCGAAAAAATAAACATTGCCGGGCATCCCGCCAGTATGACACTGTATCGGGGCTCGTGCTCCGACGCAGCAGCGGGCTCCAGACTACAGTACATTTGATCCAGCATTTGTTTTTTAGAATTAAAGCTACCCCAGAGTCCACGTCAAATAACATCAATTGAATTCACACTTCACTGCCATTAACGTTCAACACATACACATTCCAGACTGAGACGGAACTTACTTCTTGTCTGAGATTCTTTTCCATTCTTCAAACTTTCCAGATCCAGGTCTGGCAGCTTGGAGAAGTTAATGAAAGACAGAACTTCCAGCTCTTGTTCTGTGAAGTTCATTAGATCTACTGCCTCCCTTGTGCAGAAAGAAAAGTACTAAATCAGTATCTTTTGGAACAATGGCTGGAATTAAGGCATATTGCCAAGTAATCTACGAAAGGTAAATTATGATATTTCCCGTCAAACTGATGACAAATTTTAACACATGATTTGATTCACTAAAAGATGTAAAATCACCGCATGCTACTCAAAGCCTTACCTCTGTGGATGGTACCCCTGATAAACCTGCACTAGCTTTCCAGTTGTTCCCATTCTGTGTAACATGCCAGCGGTCACTAGGCCCTGACTGCCTGACTCGAATACTGCAAAGCGTCCACCAGACTGCACATTGGCATAGCATAATATCTGTGATAACATGTCTATGCGAAGATTCCTGCAGAGGGGATAATGGAGGTGACCAGGTTTAGCAGACAAAAAAATACTCCCAATCTATTATCTTTTGATATCTGCTTGAAGTATACATCTATACCATGCTTCTACAACAAGGTCTTTACTTACGCAATCTTGAGAGGGTCCTGGGTATAGTACATGTTGTTTAAGAGACGCAATGATGGTCTCTGCAGAGTGATCACTTCGTCATATTTTCTCTGCTTCTTATTGACATACTTCTCTTGTGAAAACTTTGTCTTGCTCTTAAATGTTAAACTGTTTTCAGTAAGAGTCTGAATAACCTGCAATACATTTAATAGCATTTTAGGGTTAAAGAAAGAAACAAGTATTTATATGAACAACTTTTCTATATGCTAACATGCAGATGCCATAAGCATGAAAATCTTATGGCTATACTAAGAATATATCACAGATACAATCTGAAATTTCTTTACATCCTTTCCTTACAGATTTAGTTTCAACCAGCCATGCACTCCTCACAGTGGTAAGCCACAATGAAATGCACACATGTATCACAAAATGTAACATCCACAGCAGAAGTGCACTGAGAATACAACTGTGTAATGTTACAAATCCTTTTCAAGAATATACTAAACAATGAACTTCCTTTCCTCGGTAAATGAAAGTGAGGAACAAAGCAAGCCACCTAAACCACATCATTTTCTGCGTCAAGTTATCCTACCTCTTTCCCTGTAAGTCCCGAGTCCTTCAGCTGACTAATCTCTTCTGGGGACAGCTTCTGGGATCTTCCGTCATCGCAAATATTGCGATTGTCCTCACCACTCTCCTTAACTGGGAAGAGAAAAACATTTTTCCACAACAAATACAACAAACAACACCCAAAAGGAAGTATGTATCACGTAACGTCTTTTTCCACACATATGGATTATGGAGAAATGTAGCCAATGACAACCCAAGGACTTACCAATGTCCTCCATATTGGTGTTCTCTTTAATCTGTATGATTTTGAAGAGTTTGTTTGATATTCTTTCCATCTTGAAGGAGGATCCGAATGCACAGCCCAAGGCTCCATCAAGATTCAGCGTAAACTGCCCTTCGCCTTTCTTACCAAATACAAAAGATCTGTTCATATTAAACAAAAATTACCAAATGTAAATCAAAGAAGAGTAATATGTATACAGTCTTGGTTATGGTGATAAAGTCAAAGAAGTATTAACAGACAACCAAACATTTATGAAGGCAATAAAAGTCATTTCCTGTAAGAAACAAGTCAATTGATCACATAATTACCTAGAATTCTTATCAATCATTCTTTTACTTTGTTGCATGTACTTTTCCTCTTTAAACTCAAATGTTAAAAGGAATCGTAACTGAACCATAACTGTTATATGACATCAATAAAAAAAAAAAAAAATTTAATGCACTTATTCCTCATTTATTCCTACAATCAAGATTAGTTTACTGCACCTAACTGAAGTTGTTTTGCATGTGTGTGTACAAGTTACAATACTTCCTATGTAGCAAAGCGAATACTACAAAGTAGAGAAAACACGAGGCTTGACTATGACAGCCTCTTTATGGCCTTAACAGCTTACATCAACACTCTGCCTTGTCTGCTTTCAACAAATGCATAACTTGCTTTATATGTGCATCCCTCTCCTCTCTATCAGAATAAAAAATATCAAATAGACCCTATCAATACCTATTCTATCACGCCTAACAAACAAAGCCATGGAAATCAGATAACTATCACTTATGGGGGGGAAAAAACATAGGAAAAAATTTATAGCAATAAAACACGCATGAAAACACATGAAGACCCTAAATGTAAGGCTCAAGCAAAGAGAAAATTGAAGAAGCACCGACCTTCCCTGTGAAACCCGACATGTCTTCATGTAGGGTCCTTTCTGCACCACAACCACGGCTCCTTCGTATATGTCTTTTCTTCTGTCTGGCATGGTGAGTTGCAAAATGCTGCAGAAGATAGAGACAAGCAAGATCTTAAATACATTAATTCTAAATCATAAAAGTCTATTTTTCTTGTACAAATTCCCTAATTATATCCATTCTTTGCCTTTCATTTTCACTATCTTTCTGTATGAGTAGCAATAATATATACATATATATATATATATATATATATATATATATATATATATATATATATATATATATAATATATATATATATAATATATATATTATATATATATACATATACATATACATACATATATATACATATACATATACATATACAGCATATACATATACATATACATATACATATACATATACATATACCATATACATATACATATGTATATATATATATATATATATATATATTATATATATATATATTATATATATATATATTATATATATATATATATATTATATGCGCAAAATAGACGGAGATATTTGGAATTCCAGAATCAGGGGTGTGCTACCAGTTTTTTCTTTCTTGAGACAGGACACTGAACTGTAATTTACTTCTAATTTAACATCTAAAAATCAGAAGAGCACTAGTTCATTCTTGAGATGGCGTGGTAGATCAAATTGCATTGTAAGAAAAAGTGGTATATATTACTATAACAACCTAAAAATCTAAGGGCACTGCCATAAGGCTTGTAAGAAATACACTCATTGATGTATGATGTTTCCTGCACATACAAAGAACGTCAGAAATGAAGAAAATGGGTAGCGACAAATGCCACGCAAAGACTAAGTCCCTGATCATTCCAGCGACTAAGTCCAGCCTTTCTCACTTCGTAGCGAACAACCTAGCTGCAGAGTAACCTAATTTAAACTGTCTTGGCATATATAGCAAATGACATCACGCCCTAATATTGTCAATCTCTTAGAAATGCATTAAACTCTTAGTGCATTTCTGTAATTTGATTTACATAAAATTATACAGAAATATGTATTAAATAAATATTCATTCCTCAGATATATAATATATTCTACATTATCATATATGCACTTAACCTTTTTATTAGAAATGCTTGTTACATCTACACTTGTGCATGCACTGCCATCTACCAACAAAATTGACAGTTCTGAATCTGTTGTTGCAGTTGTCATTGCTCATTCCAAAAGAGGTTTGTTTACAGTGCTATTTTTCCCCCCAACATTCTGGCAAAAACATTCTCTTATTGAAATTGTTTTGATCACAGGGACAACATTAAATTTGGTGACAAAACAAATACTGAGTTCCAAGCGCAGAAATTCCCCAGAAATTCATCACTTCCCAACCACCTTCACTTGAGCCATAAGGTAAACAAAATTTGTAACTTAAAATGTACAGCAGGTGGCGTTCAGGAGGGGGTCTGGGAGCGAACCCCCAGTAGGGAAACACGATGATTCCCTGGTAAGGAAACACAGCAATTGCGACGAGGTTCATTGCCCCCGGTATAGAGAAATGGCAATCAAGAGGGAGTCTGGGGACAAAACCACCGGGTGCAACAAGATTCTGGGGTTGTGAATGGGTCCCAAAGGGGATGGCTGACTGACGGGCAGAGCAACTGGGGATCTAGAGGAGCAAGTAGGTTCTGTGACTGTATCTGCGACCTCAACTGTGCTGCTCTCTCTAAGATTTGGTGGTGGATGACCCTTGTGAAGCAATAATGCCACAAGGTCAGAGGTTGCCGCCTGTGTAACTGGCTGATTATGATACTAGGAAAGCAAAAACAGTTATATACAATTTCCTTTGCATATGTTGCTTTATTCTTTGTATGGATTTCTTTGTATTCTTATGATGATTTCATATTATTTTATGATCTGTATATAAGACTGTCAGGTCGACTATTTCTGTTGCGGAAGACAGTGTTACAAAAGCATATTTATAACAATGTGAGTGTGAGTGCTTGTAGTGACAAAAAGACCGCCAAAATATGTGTGTTGGTGGCACTGAAAAGCCCGCCAAAACACACTGTAGCATGATTGGCTGGCCGGATAGTGAAATGAGATTCCAGCGCTGTGATTGGGTCCCAGAGGGGGTGGCTGACTGGTGGGCAGTGCGAGTGGGGATCTAGAGGAGCAAACAGGTTCTGTGACTGTAGCTGTGACCTCTACTGTGCTGCTCTATCTAAGAGCAGCACTCTTCTAAGGAAGAGATGGAGAGATGGAATAATGTGATAAAGCTGTGCATGTGCATGGGGTGATTGCCTTTCCCCGGCGAAAGTGATTTGTTCCTGTAAATAAACTTTATGGACCGCCAATTGCTACCTGCCTGTACCTTCGTCCCCGCTAACGTCATTCAGTGCCCTGTGTGTGAAAATACTCATCAGAGGCTGCTCACTGATCCCAGTAGGACACGCAGTAAAGGAGTGCAGCATCCTGACATACAGGGTGAATTGTTTGAGGCCCTTAGCAATTGTGAACCTATCTATGTGCGTGACCTGCCTACCTGGGAAGAGCACCCCTTCTATGGGCATCAGGAGAGGGTTATATGACAATGTTAAGACAGTTAATCACGGTATATGATGATTGTCATACGGCATAAACACTAACAATGCACCTGAGAGGTTTATTGTCAAACAGGAAACCGCTTCAAGTCCACTTCTGGCAGAACATATACGGAAGACCTTTTGCTGTAGTGCCAACATGCATGGAGACATCAGCACCCACAAAATCCACCTGACTGATATGTATACTGTGACCAGATCATATATTCTACCTATTTACTTTCCAAAGAGCTGATTTCAACCATATAATACATGTCTGGTGTCTCCTTCGAAAAATGCCTTGATTTCCGACACACACCCAATGCCTGTTCGATGGGGAGTTGGAAGCTAACCAGACTGTAGAGTATTTTTCTTGCCCAGGGAATATTACATTTTTTCATGTGCGAAAAAATCTCATTTTGTCTACATTTGCGTGGACGGATCTGCGGACGGATGATGAAACAAGGGTGCGGAAAGGTCAAAAAGTATTTTATGCACGGAAGACGATTTAAAAAAGAACTAAGCGTGCGCGGAAAGTTACCCAAGAACTACATTTGTGCGGACAGAATTTGACCATACCAATTTTTGCACCGGGAATGCGTTCCCCACTACAGTCTGGCATGTCTGGTTCCCTCGCAAAAATGCCCTGATTTCCCACGCAAATTAGGGATTTCTTTCGTCTCATAATTTCCAATAAGTCTGCTCTTAACGTATCCCAAGTTAGAGGTCACCGTAGTCACTAATTATCAGCAGAGAAAAAAAAAACAAATACAATATATAATATCCAAGGACCAAGTCCTATCCCATGCTCGTTCTCCTTATCTTAATTTACGAACACGTTCATCAGGATTAATCTATCAACGCTCATCGTCATGGAAATGCCATTATGCTCTCGAAAAATGAAGACGGAGAAGGAAATAACACGAAAAGTCTTACGAGATGCGAGTCCCGGCGGTGCAATCTTGTCAGTCTGAGAGTGTAAACAAACCCACATGTTAGGCTCTCCATCTTTGCAATGTTTTAATGGAGCTAAAAAAACTATTGTTTAATTCATTATAGACATGAAGAATAACTAAAAGAGTATTTCCTTTCCAAGATAATTATAATATAACCTGTTTATTGAATATTCTTCAGATGTATAGGTTTTTTAAAAGATGTATGATATTTCAAAAATAGTTTGCGCTTGATTTGGCGAATTATAGAAGGAAAGAATTATGTAGAATAAAATACCCTATAGAAAAATATACATAACTACATTTCACACTAAAATATTATCAAGCATCATTATAAATTCATTAACAAAGAAAACGAAGTTGTGAAAGAGGGGAGACTCGTCTGTCAGTCACTAGCTATGCCATTCATATGAATTCATAAATCAAGTAATGAAAATTGAAAGGAAAGAAAGTAAATATTATACAGCTCCATAATGAATCCTAAAGGTAATCGAAATTCTGAATCGGAAATGAAGTTAGATTTTAAGGTAAAAAGTGCATTGGCAATTCAAATCAGCTTAGGATATATCTTTCCTGATTTTACTTTGTTCCTGTCTTTGATTTAAAAGATGAAATAAAATCATGTCAAAGACATATCTGTCTGCGGAAAATTTCCTTCTCTTCATTTGTTACTCGTTTATCAC
>NW_020868675.1:298147-317277 GCF_003789085.1 Penaeus vannamei
TTGATATGAACTAAAGCTTCTTTGCTTACCAGTTTTAGTCTTGGCAATTTTATGGTGAAGGATTTGTAAAGCAATATAGGCTATTTTTTTCTGTTTGTTATTGTTATTGTTGAAATTAAAGTTTCTTTTATTAGCAATTCCTTGGAACACCTCATTTAATACATTTTTGATAATGTATTAGGGAAAAGTATTAAATAATTACTACTTTATATTCTTATTGGCTACTCATATTTTGTCACCACCTGATTGTTTAGAATGGAGTAAAAAATTCTGACCAAAAAGTAGACAGAAGGAATGACAGATATTGATGCATTCTAGGTGAGTTTGCGAACCAGCAGAGGTCCAGCCCAAAGACCCTTCAGCATGTTTGAACAACGTCAAGGTCTCCCCAGCTCTGTTGGACCCTCCCATGCTATGGACCAAACAAGGACAACTTCATATCAGCTGAACACTATGTAGATATCTTTTAAGACTGCATTTCACAGGAACCTTTTTTTTCCATTCCTCTCATTCCCAGTCTTTTTTTTTATCCCTTCACTCCTTGTCTCCTCCATTTTCTTCCCCTCTTCCTCTTTCCCAGTCTTCCACATGCTTTCTTTTCTCTATTATTCCATCATCATCTCTCCCACTTCCACCTTCTACTATTCTGTACATATCTGCTGAACTTAATCTTCTCCCATCCTGCTTTCACTTTCTCTGTCTCATTTTTCTCATCACTGCTGTTTTTTAGATGCTAACTGTATTTGAACACATTGCTAGAAGTTTAATGAATGCAAGAGCTAATATACAAATTTTACCTCATAACAGCGTGGATCTGGGGAATATGACAACACTCGCACTGGAAGTCCTAGTCTGGAACCCACGGAAACCACGCCCCTGAATCCTACGTACACGTCCTTACCAACTCAGGAGGAGGTATGTAAGCACTTATGCTGTTCATGAATACTTTAAGGTCTGTATTTTTTCGACGAATGTATAGAATTTTAGTAGATATTAAGGTATCTATGATTTGTGTTTCTCAAAAAGATTACCACAACAATAAGCTGGACTTGATTTTATACTTCCCAGAGCTAAATCTACTTGTCAAGAATAATTGCTGTATGTTAATATGCTTTTTTCGCACAGGTTGTAAGAAAGACAGAAGTTATCACAAAGAGGATACAAGAGTTGCTCATATCAGCCCAAGAGGGACGGCAGGACTCCTTTGTTCCCTGCGCCGACCAAATCCATTCTGCCGTTCTTGACATGGATTCAATCTTCCCAAAGGTACATAGGGAGTAGAGAGAGAGAGAGAGAAAGCCACACGGGAACTCCCCACAAAAGATGATCATATCTAGGGTCACAGTTATTTTACACAGAGCTTTCGTATGGAATGGAGAAAGAACTAAACAGGCTTAGGACGGAAAAGGAAGTCGGGTGTTTAGCAAACCGTAGGCGGGGGAATCGTATCTATTTATATATATATATAATATAATATATATATATATAATATATATATATATAATATTATATAGTTTTAGTTTTAGTTTTAGGCTCAGGGCATTTGTTTGCTTAGGGTAGAATTTTAGATGGTTTTTGTTTGGCTGGTTGGTTAGTTGGTTGTCATTTGTGTTATATGAACAAAGAACAGGGATCTGGAGAGGGGGGGGGGAGGTTGTTGGCAGTATACGAGTATTTAGAGAATTATTTTCCTCCTTTTCTCCCTCAAATTCTTTCCTTCTTTGTCTTGTTTTTTTTGTGTTTTTTTTTTCTCTCTCTTCTTTTCTAACTACTTTTGATTCAGTCCTCCTATTTTATCTCCTCTTCCTCCTCTTCCTCCTCCCTCCTCCTCTCCCTCCTCCTCCTCCTCCTCCCTCCTCCTCCTCTCCTCCTCCTCCTCCCCCACTCCCTCCTCCCCTCCCCTCCCCTCCACTTCCCACCTCCCTCTCCTTATCCTCCTCCTCATCCTTCCATCTCCCCCACCTCCTCCTCTCCTCTCCTCTTCCTCTCCCTTTCCTCTTCCTTTTCCTATCTCCCTCTCGCCCCTCCCCTTCTCTTCCTCCTTCCTCCTCTTCCACCTCCCCTCCCTCCCCCTCCCTCTTCCCCCATCCTACCTCCTCTCCTTCTTCCTCTTCCTTTTTCCCTCTCTCTTCTCTCCCCTCCCCCTCCTCTCCCCTTCTCCTTCTTCCACCTCCCCTCCCCTTCTTCCTCTTCCCTCTCCTCTCTCCTCCTCCTCCTCCCCCTCCACCTCCTCCTCTCCCTTCCTCCTCCCCTTTCCCTTCCCTCTTCCTTTGCCCTCCCCTCCTCCCCTTCCTCCTTCTTCCACCTCTCCCTTTCCCCTTCCTTCTCCCTCTCCCCTTCCTCCTCTTCCACCTCTCCTCCTCCTCTCCTCCTCCTCCTCCTCCTCCTCCCCCTCCTCCTCCTCCTCCTCCTCCTCCTCCTCCTCCTCCAGTTAGGGCAGTGGAGAAAGCAACTTTTATGTGTTATGCAAGATGCATGTAAATTACCTGTAAATTGTAGGAGTGGAAAGTTCCTTGTCCTGTTCAACCATTCCCCAAAACCTGGTTGACAGATGATATAAAAACAAATTGATTTGAATTATTTGCTTTGTGCTGTTAGAATATTTGAATAAAAGTTTGTTGTTTTGTGTTGTTAGTATGTCTCATTATTATTTATTAGTCTTTTCCCCTCATAGATTGGTTTTGCTCTGTCTGTTGAGGATTTTGTATTTGGATTTAGACAGATAGATGGCAGAGTGTTACTTTCTTTCATTGCTTCGTAGAGAAAGTTATTTGCTTCATAGTGACGTGGCTAAATAACACCTGGAACCTGATGATGGTTTCTAGACAGTCAGTTGTACAGATGAGCAGAAACCTTTCTTTTCAGCACGTATCGATATTTTTCCTCTCGCTCTTTTACCTCCTCTTTCACTTCCTTTATTTTCAAAATCAGTCTTGTGAAATTGAGAAAAGAGAGCAAGAAGAGAAGAGTACCTGTGCTCGTGATATTTCGGACTGTTACATTCCCTTTCCATTTTGTTTCCAGCGGAATGTCACAGGCCTTGTAAGACAGAATTGGAATCTCCTCCTTCCATCATTCTCTGCCTGAATCTCCTCTTCACAAATACACTTGTTTCATGTGAACTCTCTTCTGATTGTTTGTCTTTCCCTGTATCTATAGTAGTCAACTCGTAGAAAAGTAGAAATATACGAGGAAGATATGTTTTGATGTTTTGTTTTTTTCTGATTTTAATGCATATATTTACAAACAGGAAAATCAGAATAAGTTTAGAGGACTCAAGGAATTTTTTAAAAGGTGAGGCAGCAAAGTTGTGTTAAAGACGTACATCCCTCAGCTAATTCAAGTGAAAGTCCGTGTCACTAGACCGCACAGTTCTAGTAGTCGCTGCAGCAGATTTGCTCTAATCCTGCGATAGAGTGCAGAGGAAAGCTTCCAATGCTTTTTAGTACGTTTATGTCTTCAGTCTAGACCAACTGTTTGCTTGCACATCTGCCAGACTTTTCTTACTTTTCTTTGTACTTCTTTCCATTTCTATTTTGTATTATTGGTTGTTCTGTTGTATTATTCAAGTTATTTGGTTATTTTGTATTCTATTTTATTGTTAGGCATTTTCTTTTATTTCTGTATTACTGTTTTCAGGTTGAATTTGGTTTTCAGGAGTTCACTTGTGTTGGAAGGTGGTATGATGAATACTATCATGTAATGTAAAGTTTATTCCAAGCCTATGTTTGCTGCAGTCATGTACCACATGGAAACATTTTGGCTCCTGTGCTTTTTATGCTACCCTGAATTGAATTAAGTAGCTTTGCAAAGTTGATTTACTTGCTTGTAACTTTTTTCTTTCAGCTTGAGATAATCATTTTGAATATATCAGACATACTGACAAGGAAGTTCATTCTTATTAAATTTTGAATATTCTATAGTCCTAATTCTTTTTTTTTTTCCATTAGATTAAGTAGTCATGATATCTTTCTGAATGTGGCTTTTCTCACACAGACTCGGTGCTCTTCTGGGGTGCAGGGAGCACTGCGCCAGCTGGTGAGCAGTGCTGGCCGGCTGCAGAATGAATGTCGCGGCCACCTTTCCTCACACTCGCACACTCTTTGACCCAAAGTTTGTGACACAGCAGGTAATACAGTGTGCATATGACATTGCCAAAGCTGCAAAGCTTTTAGTGACACACTTCCAGTGAATATTACTTGCTCACAACCAGTGGTTCAACGCAGAAGAGGATTTCCCACATGGGAGAGTACCAGATTCATGCTGGTCTGAAGATGTTCACGGTGGCATGGGTCTCGTTCCTTTACCTGCTCCTGTACATTGACCTAATAATGGTCATAATTCTGAACATAAAACTTATAGTTTTAATAGGCAAAAACCAAAGTTTTTTATGTTTATTATTTTCAATGATTATATATCTTGCCCTGCAGCTTAGTGACTGTTTTGGGAAATATGTAAAAGCTGATAGGGTCATGTACCTATTAGATATGTAGTCTCTGTCTATTCTGATGTTCCTGTAGTAATACAGCACGGTTTATTTCTCAATTTATAAATACATTCTCTATGCAGAATGTTGTATATGTATCCCAGTATGCAGAATGGAAATATTTTGTCCATAAAAGTTCTGTGTGGCCAACCCAGACAAGAACTTACAAAATAATAAGGAGAGTGTTTTGCATTTATTAATCTTTTACTGATGTGACTAGAAGCATTAATGATTATTTGGCGTGTGATTCGATGGAAATCCGGGACGAGTCCCCAGAACTCTTTGGTGGATTAGTGAATAGCGGATGGATTGAATTCCGTAAATTGTTCAGTATATGCATATTTTTGAGTTTATGGTATTCTTGATTTCTTTTTGTTCTATAATAACAATGTGATTATAAATGTGATCATTAACAAGAACAAGAACAAAAACAGAATTTATGTATTGCATATATTATTATAAGATAAAATGATGGATGTTAAGGAATACATTGGTGCTCATCGAAAGCAGTCATTGATGATTGAGGTGATATATTTATTTTTTTGCAACCGGGGTACGCTGGTCGGCTACAATGAGGCCTGTGGTGGTGCCTTTATGAAGAGAATGGACTCACGCAGCTCCAGACTGCGTGAATGAGGGAGCTCTTCGGAAAACTGTTGTTAGGCCTCGATTCCGCAAATCTGTCACTGGGAATTTGATTGGGAATGAACCGATTTGGTGCTCTTTGGATCCTTTGTCGAAAAGCATAAATAAAAAGTGTTTCATTAGAGAAGCTTAGCTGATTATGCTGTAAATGTGATATGTTATGATGCAACACTCATGCAAAATGGGGCTAGATTGAAATGAATATAAGAGCAATATATGTCTGCAATTTTTGCTCAAGCAAGCATTTATGGATTGTTTCGGCAGTAAACTCACAGAGAATGTCATACTTCAAGCAAAGGAAGTCAAGGAGTAATAGCAAAGTATTGGCTATTGTAAGCAGTACATGTAAGAGATAGCTTATGTGTTTTTTCTTTAAAAAAGGAAGTTTTAAGAGTCAAGTTCTAAATTCTGCCGCATGAAGACGTTAGACAAATTGTACACTTGGCATTTATTTCAAACTATTTTCTTTCTCTGTATTAACCCAGTGGGCAAGAAGTCATGAAAAAGCAGTGGTAAAATTACTTTAGGAATGATGTGTATACATATATGCATTTTGGAAGCACTGTGGCATCCAAACCACAAGTTGGTATTGGCAAATGTTGGTATTTGACCAAAATTTTACGTGTTATTGTGCCTTTAAAGGTTACGCCTTTCTGGAGCTATCTCAATACAGTGTGCTAGGTGCTTTACAAAGTAATGTCTTAGAGGAGTATAAAGAAATGCTTGCCTAAATTAAAAGATATTTTATAACTGTTTGCCTGTGTGCGTGCTGCCGAGTCACTGTTGTCTGAGCCTGAGTATGTTTTAGCGGGATTGCGGACAGCATGACACGAAAAAGGTGTTCCGAATCTTCCAGATGCAAACTTAGCTATGCTCTTTATGGAAGGGTACCCTCTAATAAACAGTCGATTGTTAAATTGGTCACTCTCAAGAAGCAAATGGGATACCCAACAAAGATCAGAGTTCAAGGAAGTCATTTAGAACATTTGGTCGACTGGCATGCAGTTGGTTCAGTCCCGTACTTTAACTCAGGCTGAGAGTACTCTAGGCTACTTTGTGTTCCCTCAGCTTCCATTTTGGTTAACAATGTGATGAAAACTTTAACTATTATATGAAGCCTCTTTCCCCCCGAGTGTTTGTTTAAACCAGTTAGTCCCACTAACTTTGTCGCAAAAAGAAAAAAGAATAAAAAAAGAGAGAGAAGAGAGAAAATATCAGTACTTTATAGTATAAACCCTTTCCTTCCCCCGTGTCCAAGAGCTTATTATTTCCCCGTGTCTTCCAAATAGAGGATTCATGTTGTTGCAGTGAATACAGTTCTATGATGTTAAGCTTGAGTTATAGTATCAGATGCTAAGGCTAGAATTTTTAAATTGTTGTTTAATTATTATTTGTTGTTGTTATTATTATTATTATTGTGTCTTTGATGTAATTTGTAGAGAATCTTGGTAGTTTTGTATGATGTGACAGGAGAAAAGAGAGAAAGAATAGTCAAGATTAGCTTGTCTTTATTAGAAAAAAAAAATTAAATGCATATACTATTTTTTGTGGCTTTGCATTTGTAGCTTTCAAGATTTAGATCATTTCAGCAAATGCGGAAGTAAAAGTGATGCACTTGGTTCTTAGGATAAAATTGTTTCTTTTCTTGTTGCTTGAGAGGACTAATAAACCTTGTATAGATTCTTTCCTAGGCCCTTTATATAGGCAGTTTATAATTCTTATGAAATACGTTTAAAAGTGATTCCACATGCACAGAGGCAAAGCAAACTACCCCCTTATGTGTTGTACAGATTTATTGCCGTGTTTACCTTGTATCCAGCTCATGGTTCAGATATCTATTGCATTTATTAGGTCATATGTTGAATAACTTGGCAAGTAGGTGAATTTGTCTTCACAGTGTCATTATAAATAATAGTTACATTTTTTAATAGGTTGCTGATGTTATAAGGAAAGAGAGAGACTTGAGAGTGATTCATATTATTCTAGGAGTTGCCATTTATAGCAGCAGCTGCTCGTGTTTTCTCTTCGGCTTAAAAGAGGCAATGTTATTTTATTGCTTCAGTACAGACGACATATCAGCAAAGGCAGCAGTCACTGATAGTTCATTCATAGCAGTTGTGCGGTTATCATGGGAACAAATCTTTTCTTAGTCACTATCTTGAAGTCCAAGCACTAAGGCAAGAATGGATGGTTTAATGAGGATTTTATACTCATGTGCCATGTTGCCACTTCATTCATCGTTGTAAGATTTTTTTTTTTTTTTTCCTTTTTTCTTTCTTTTACCAAAAGCTCATTCTTTTCTTTTGTAGCAGAATATATTATATGAATAAAGTTGCCATGCTGCTCTTCCACCCGATATTGCTGTGGCCAAGATAGTCATTTCAAAGTCAGACTGATGATATGCCACTATCCTGTAGGATTTCAGAAGCTGAAATATTGATCTAAACCTTTTTTTTTTCAATGGAGCGATAATTGAAGTAACCATTAGTTCTTTTTTCATACTGTTACTTAGTTGACCTTCCTGTTATTGCTGTCTTGCAGCAGTAACATGAAGAAGTGAACTAAGTAAGATTTTGTGTACTTGAATAGAAATATTTTACTATGGCATCTAACATTCCTATGTTTGGTCGGTAACTAAAGCAGTAATACTATGGTGTTCATTAAAAGTACATAAACCCATATTTATATTCTTATTTATATATTCAAATTTGAAAGTATTGTATCTACTGCTGCTGTGTAAACAACAGATAAACATTATGCATATTTAGTAGTAATGGAACAATTCAACAATTGCAGAAAAAATACTGATAAAAGGTTCTTCCAGAAGGTTCAAAATGCTCTTTCTCACAAGTTGTTCGGATTCCAAGCTGTTCTACAAATCTGTATTTATTTTTATTTTTTATTCTTTACACTAGGAGAGTGAAGGATAATTGTTCCAAATGTGTGTCGTTGTGAACTGCTGTAATTCCACAATAATTGAATAATTAATCTCTTGCCAATATGTAATTTTATCTATTTTTGTGAATTAACTTTCATCTGTACATATTCCTCTTTCCCTTCATCGTTAATTAACAAGAAATTTTGAACTGACCTGTTGTTATTTTCCTCTTTGTGTGGCTGTGTTAATCAAGCCAGGATTGTATACAGAGTGTAATATTTGAGAGAAATATGTTCACAGTTTGCATGGCTAGTTTTCTTAATGACTTGATCATGCAGAGATAGTTGTTTAGTCACTTTTGTTCTGTAAATAAAGAATATTCTAAGAGTGCAAGTCATGCAATTTGGTATTTTTATTTGGGTCAAAATCAGAAGTTTATTGTCATCCAACAGTGTGATTGCAAAGTGTACAAGAGCTGTGCCGAGTCTACGTACTCCGTTCATAGATTTTGCTGCTTTTCAGGAATCGGCATGTATATTTTGAAGCTTGCAATATAGAAATAAAACCTATAGCTTCCAAGGATAAAGTATATTTAATAAATACAGTAGTATGCAACTAATACACTATTTTTCTATGGCATCTTTTTAAAATATCAGACACTAACTTTCAATGCATTACACATTAGAGTGAAAAAAATAAAAAACAAAGAATTTGTGGAACTTTCATTTTTGCCATTTACTGTGCACTTTGAGGATGACTAGAATTCAAACGATTTTTAGGGTAGGTGAAAACTAGTGGCTGAAACTGACTGACTTACGCACTATCACCAGCTAATACAGAGTGCCATAGCTGTAAGAGATAGCAAAGAGCTATTGTGAAATGAATGGTTGTTGAAATATTATATGGTTGTAGATAATCATATCTGGGGATATTATAAGAAGTTGAACCAAATTGAGGAGTCACCCTAATAACATTTCCTTCAAACTGAAAGATCATTTTCATTGTCAGCATAAGAGGTTGGGGTTGAGAGCAAGGTAATGAAAGGGTTCTTGGCTGGGTTTATTAGGAAAGGTGTGTGTGTGAAACCCCAAGAAACCCCAAGCCCTGGGTGCCGATGGCGGAGCAGTGACAAATAAGACTGTTGTCTGTCTGCTCTCCTCCCCTGCTGTCTGATGAGACATCCTTTTATACAGCTATTCCTTGCCAGGGCCTTTGCTCGTTAAGGTCACAGAAGTGTCAAAAGAGAAAAGAGTGAACACCTGCGTCCGCTGAAGGAGGAAGGCAGCTGCCGGGGCCTAGGTCTGGCCTTGAGCATATCGTTGACATTCATTATTATGCCAATTAACAATAATAATAAAAAAATGTTGTGTACCAGGAAAGCATCATTTTAAAAAGCTGAAGAAGGAAAACCCAAGTAAGAAAAAAACTCCAAAGGATTTTGTAAGTAAACACATTTTTGAGAAAATGGCTATTTTCATGTCTGTTTTATGGTATTGCATCTATTCCCGTCGTACTAATGAATATATTTCAAGTATTTCTCATGGAAAGGAGTTAAGTAAGCTTCCTGTTTAATCAAGTTTTGTAGAATGTGACTGCCTAAACAATGACAAAGTTGAGAATTTATTGCCTTGTTTTGGACAGACCCTGTAAATCTTTGAGTAAAATCATGAATTTAGACAAACCTTAATCCATTAATGTTGCCTTTTCATTAGTTGCAGTATGATCATAACATCCTTCACAAAGTAGCTTTTGAGAATTATTTGAATAGTTTTCCGGGAAGATGCCCCCACCAATCCCAAGCTGGTTGTTGCAGTGTGGGGTTTAGGAGACGGGGACTGGGACTGAATGCTAGAGATCACCCCTGCCTAAGCCCTCGTCTCAACTGTTTTTGCACGGTCTTTTCTTCTTCCCCTTTCTGTTTCTTTCTCCTCCAACCTTACTATCTACTTCTTAAACCATGTTGACAGAATGAAAGGGTGGCCCTTTATACCTCAAGAGGACACTGAGGGGTGGACTGTTCCTGTCCTCAACTTACTCCAGGCTTACCATGGCCAATAATGAAGACTTTCCACCCTTATTAGAGTCACTGAAGCTTGATCTTTATTAACAAGCCCCACAGATTTAAATTCTCCCGATTCCCTGACTCAGGCTCTCCTTTGACTATGTCTGATTACTTACTATCACCTCAGTCCAGTCCAAATCATCCATCCAGGTCATTACTCATCCTCCAGAAAATATTCCTCCTCTTCCAACATTCTCTACTTCACCTCCACCGCGAAGCTTCCTTCACCTACTACCCCGTCCTCCCTTATTTCTGCTCTACAGCCTTATTGTCCACCTCTCAATACTAGTCCCTCTTCCACACGCTCCCTTCCTTCTACCCACACTAGAGACCTGAATACTCTGTTTAGCCCAGCCAAATTTTTCATGATCCCCCTTACAACCCCTCACTCCGACAACACTCACCTCTGCCAGCTATGCCTCCTAGAACGAGTGGACTAAGTTTCCCTCACCAGTGCCCCAGGCAAACTTCCACCCGACCCAAGGGT
Organism: Penaeus vannamei; assembly: GCF_003789085.1. NCBI lineage: Eukaryota > Metazoa > Arthropoda > Malacostraca > Decapoda > Penaeidae > Penaeus > Penaeus vannamei. Next base: position 308,706 of record NW_020868675.1, read on the forward strand.
CCTGGAACCATGTCCCGTTCAGGGCATCTGGATGTTAATCATTTGAGAATTCTCTCAGCCAACCTGAGAGGATTTCAGACAAATGTTGGGGAGCTCACCCACAATTTTGTAATGCCAAATTCGATTGACATTGTTGCTACAGTTGAAACTTCCCTAAATGACTCTTTGCCATCTAACTTCGGCCAAATCTTCGGATTTTCCCAGTGGTACCGTAGGGACAGGATCGGCATTACCTTCGGAGGCATAGCTGTCTGCTTCCGCAAAGGGCTTGGTATTGAAACTCTATGCATTAGCCACCCATCCCACCTCGAGCTGATGTTCTTCAGAATGTGGATCACGCAAGAAACTTCGGTGCTCCTCTGCATTTGCTACAGGCCACAATGGCAAGGTGCAGAGCCGATCCATTTTCTGAGGGACAATCTCGACCGCATTCTTTTTGAACACTTCTGCCAGCACATCATCATACTAGGAGATTTAAACCAATACCTTGTGGCAACTGCATTCGACAATCTTCTTACTGTGTTTGGAATGCACAATCATGTTGATTTTCCAACACACATTTCTGGTTCTTCATTAGATCCCGTTCTGAGTGACTTCCCAGAGTCCTTAGTCCAGTGCTCTGCCTTAGGTAATGTGGGAACATCAGATCACACTGCCATACTCACAAACATACAGACTGCTTTAATGGCAAGGGAATGGGGGGGGGGGGTGAAGCAATACAAAAACAGTAAAAGGTGAGAATATTTAAGAAATCCACACTATCTTCTGGTCAGGATAGAAGTATCAAAAAGTTTGAAGAGAGGTAGAGGGAGGCAATACTACATGTATAGTTTTTTATACTACATGATGAGCTGTACTCATTAAGTTACGGGTTAAGCCTCCATATCCACAACATTCCAGTATATACAAAGTCAATTATAGAGCCAGGGACAGAAGAGATTTTGCCATTCATGTTCTTCATTATGATCTTCAAAACGGGGATCAGGATGGAAAGACTTTGTGACAGAGTACTTCAGTACGAGGACCGGATTAGGCTTCCTGTTGCCCTAAAATAATAGTGACCCTCAATCTTCCCAGTACTTTCGACTCTTCTGATGATGCCCCCTCTGCCCTGTTAATCGCACCTTTTTGGTTTGATATAGTTCATCTTTGGGTTCTATGCTGTATCACTTGTGGCTTGCTTCATAAAATTTCTGGTGAAGTTAAAGATTGTTAGGTTGGTCAGGGAAAGGCTATGTTAGGCTCGGTGCATGTCTAAGTAAACTTCAAATAAATTAGATGGGCAGAGTTGATCTAACTGTAGTTCAATATCAACCTCAAAGGATTGATGTGACTAATCAAAAGCCTGATTACTAACAATGTGTAAGAATGGTCATAGTTCATTCATACTGTAAGTTATATATGTTGGATTTGGGTAATTAAAGCAAATGTAGAAAATGTAGAGACTACAGCAACCTATAAGGATGTAAAACATTTTTGTACAGAATGCAATTTTAAATTTTCAGTTTATCACATTTTAAGATTTACCTGTCTTCGACCCAATGGCCTAGGCTGGCTGTTATTAATCTTCACACAGCCTTCCCCTGGGTAATTTTCCAGGTCGAAGAGAGAGCACATTTCTTCCGCAAGACACTGCATCTCAGTCCAGACATATCTTCTAACATTTGATATATCAGATTAAGAATCGTAGTGAATCTAAAGTAGAGGGAGCAAAAGTACATCAGTAAAGTCCAGCTAAGGAAGTTGCCAAACAAACAAAATAGCATTTTTTAAAGATTTGGATTAGTAGACTGGGAGCTATGGGGTGTATAATTTGGAAGAAAATACAAGATCTTAGCACAAAAAGGAGGTTGTATCAAAGTGCTTTGTTGTTAATTAAATAATTTTCATCAATTGCAGTACTGGCTTTGGTAGTATTTATTAAATCTTGTATATAAAATAAACATACAGTGATCAGGGAACAATCTGATAAGAAATCAATGAACAAAAGATTGGAACCTCTGGTTTTGATAAATGTGAACGGTCACTTTTTGCTATACAAAGAATAAGTTTGCACTGAAATCTCATTTTCAATAATTTTATCATTAAAGACAATCATCCACTGATAACAAAATAAATCTATACATAGCATTGAGGGGTCTGATCAGCTTGAAATTTTATCGGCCCAATTGTATGTACTAACAAAACTTAAGAACGTCACCAGAGTTTGTTTTGGTATTGGTAACATTGGACCAATATCACCAATGCTATCATCAATTACCACCAATGCCATTGCTTAAGTAAATTAGTCCCACAGAGATCTTATTTCAGAAATATTGTGCATACTTTAATAAATGGCCACCAAGGTTTAAACCTTACATTTTTTTTTTTTTTTTTTTTTTGACATGATTTTGAAATGTGCAATAATAACTGAAAAATGTATGAGGGGTACACAAGTGTTCCTTTGGCCCCGATTAAAACTTGTATCACTTTTTCTCAAATTTTGTAACTTCTCAATAGCTGCGTCAGTTTCACTGCTAGTTTGCCTTTTCCTCTAAGTATCTGCCAGGTTGCTATTTAAATTTTTGTTTGTATGTATTCCATGTGTACACATTTATTTATGTTTGTGTATTCACTTGTTTGCATGCATTATTTTTTGAGTGAGTACATTTTTATATGTGAATATTTTTGTACATGCTCCATTGGGTGTGCCTCTGTTCTCTTGTGGCTGCATGTCATTTCAGGCCGACTAATCAGAGAGAGAAAAAATAAATAGACTGGAAGGTACAGTTTCAATATGTTGTCTGAAAATTTTAATACTGACAAATATACAGTTCTATCTTTCTCCGCACTAATACATAAAAAATTTAACAAGTGATGAAAGATTAAAAGTTCCTTTTTTGGAATGTAGAACCAACAATTTCCACTTTATTTACAAGTGAGCAGAAAATAACAGGCACTTAGCACACTGCTCTTTTTTTTTTATAAACTCATACAAAAAGTAACTCACATAACTACATATTCATATAGTCATTTATTTACAAATATGTATAAATATAATTCCATACATAATATATTCGAATGTATGTAAAGATGATAAAAACAAATAATGAAAAAAAAAAAAAAGGTCTGAAGAAAGAGATTTAGAGGTAACAAAATATTTACCAAAATTTACATTATTGTCAAGAATGCTGGCACTACTGGTTTCCTATCAAAATATATCTTAATTAGTTTTCCTTTCATTATCTTTCTTGCACTGCTACTGACTCATAACTCTTGCGCCACATAAAATGTAGCCGCCGCCTCCTGACATGTTTATCTCTGGGTGTGTCCTCATGGGCAGGACCTGATAGTGCCGCAACCACGTCTCGCTCAGTCTCAGATTTGTAGCTCCTTGGGCCTTCACTTCCATAAAGAGATCCATCAGTGGCTGAAAACAGAAATGGATGACAATGATACTTCCTGTTAAGGGTCACTTGACAAATTTTTCAATATTTCAAACAAATAAATGTACTAGACACCAACAGTCATACAGCACTAGCTTAAAAGTAATTGTCATAAATGGGACAAAGTTTGAGGAGTTTCAATGGTCAAATGGCATTATAAGTGTGCTATGGAAATGAAGAGGTAGAAAGAGGGGAGTAAATGGAGGATAGGTATTGATAGGAGGGAAAGGGTTAAAGATAGAGGGTAATTAGAGTAAATGGAGGATATTTATACGTCTGGGGAAGGGAAGAAAGTTGTCAAAGGAAAAGGTAGGAGATTTTGAGAGGATGTCTGATAAATTGGTAGGTCGGGGGAGTGAGAATAGGTGACGAAAAGCAGAGATGTAGGTTACCATGAAGTGGGGACAGGATAGTGAGTAGGATGTGGGGACTGAGGCACATTGCATGAGGCGCACAGAGGTGAATCAGATTGTGACACCGAGATAAAAATGTGTGAGGCGAGAGTGTCCATTGCATAAGTGGGCAAGAGCAGTTTCCCAGCTTGTCTTTTTATGGGATGCCATTAACCAAGGAGAGAAGGAAGATTTAACGAAGGCTAGGCCAGAAAGACTGCCAGCAGATACTGAGGTGGGTTAGAAGTGAGGGTAGTACTCAGAGGCTGGACATGGCAGCAGATAGATTTAGTGTGTCTTCCTGTCCGTTGCCGGGGATCCCAAAATGACTGGGTACCCAGCAAAAACTGACAATTTTGTGTTGCATGGCTTGATGGAATAGTTGGTCTGCATCTTGTGGAAAAGAGGGTTAATTGGATGTAGAGAATGTATGAGAGATAACAAGTTTTTATAATCAGTGAAAACTGTGAAGGATGAGGAAGGGAAGAAGTGTTCTAATGTGAAGAGGATCACACACAATTCTCTTGTAAGGCTGCTGGATTCAGGTGAAATTGGAAATCTGAAAGTGTGGGAAGGAAAGATTACAGCAAAACTAGTGCCAGAGAGGAACTTGGAACCATCTGTGTAAATGCGAGTGCTGGAGGAGTGAGTTGAGGTATGGTGAGAAAATGAGTCACAAGGGTGGAACGCGGGTGTCTGATTTGGTGTATCAGGGAAAACAGGGCAGATATGAGGGGAAGGTATAAGCCAAGGCAGGTATTTATGGGTAGAAAAAGGTAAGGGTCGGAGGTGAGGAAAGGGTGAATGGTAGAGGAGTGCATCCATCTGAACAGAGAAAGGAGAAGGTAGGCATGGAGAGGAGGTAAAGGAAGGAAGAAAGTACTAAGGGACAGTTAGTTTAAAGAAAAAAAATTATGAAAATGTGCATAGCTCCGCAGAGAGAGAAGGGAGGACTGATTCAATGTATGGGCTCTCAACAGGAGAGTAGCAGAAGGTGCCTTGAGCTAAGTGTAGACCACAGGTGTGTTAGAAGAGAGGTAGAGGCAGAGGAATAGATATGACAACCATATTCAAGAGTGGAGAGAATCAGCAAAGTATGATAATGGAGGAGGGTTTTACAGTCTAAACTCCAGGATATATGAGGGAGATTTTATAGAAATCAAAGTGGCAGCAGGTTTTCTCTTGGATGTAGAGGATGTGGTCTGGCTAGGAAAGTTTGGAGTCAAAAATGACTCCTAGGACTTTGCCACAAGAGCAGAAGTGGACAGGATTACAATATACAGAGTGGAGGTTGAGGACCCATACAAGAAAAAAGGATGAAGGATTTGAATGTGGAAAAGTGGAAGCCATGGTCAGTGGTCCAGGAAGAGGTTAAAGATATTGCAGACAGGAAGGGCCCAGTGTAGAGATAATAAAATTATCTACACACAGGGGGGATTGGATACCTGGTGATAGTACCAAAATTCAGCCATTTATATAGTGGTGCTGAGTACACTCCCTTGTGGGACACCTTTATATTGAGGAAAGGATGAAAACGTTAAGGAGGAAAATTTGAATACACCCACGTTCAATTGTATACCATGAGATGATAGCTACTGTATAATGTGGTATTGCCATGTGGTGTCATATGCCTTTTCCAGGTCAAAGAAAATGGCTAGTACTGAGTTATGGTGTGCAAAAGCAGAGATGTAATTTTCAAAATGTGCAAGCAGATAAGCTGAACTTCAAACATGATGGAATCCAAAATGACAAGATGTGAGAAGGTTGTGACTGTAAGGCAGAGAGGCGCTCAGCAGAGAAGGGGGTATCGTAGGGCTCTGTAGAGGAAAAGGAGGAGATGGCTGTTTTAATGGTGCGTATCCAGGAGGGAGTGGAAGGGACAGTGGGAAAGGACGGGGGTTTGGTTTGCATGAAGGAGAGGATGGGCTATGTTGGGAAAAGTGGGGGGAAGAAGGCTAGGAGGAATAGGATGCTAGAAGTCACTCTCATTGAAGACAGAGTGGGGGTACAGAAACTGGAGGATGGTTGAGAGAGAGAGAAGCATTTTCTTGCGTCATGCTCAGAAAATTTCAGATGTCAAAGGTACCTGGAGGGGAGTTAGGTAGGGAAGTTTGGGAAACGAAGGATTTTCTATGAGGAGGTAAAGTGTAAATAGACTGTTATAGACAGGCAATCAGCTGGGGAGATGGAAAAAGTTCAGGTACAAGTATAAAGGAAGGAGTTGGGTTTAGCAGGAATAGGTTTACCAGTGAGTTCAACCATGGTAGACTATGCATAGGTTTGGGACTCAGGTGTAACTGTGACATGGCGTGAACGACTGGGATAGTTGTGGAAGGAGACTTTGCCCTTTTTGGAGGCATTGTTGGAAAAGCAGGGTATTGTCAGGGGGAATCACAAAAAATTGATCCCACTCTGAGTACTCAAAAGGGTTGTAGAGATGGGAATTGGGGTAGGGTGAGGGTGGGAGGAAGAGGGAGTGGTGTGGAGTGATGTAGTGCTATGATAGGGAGGGCAATACAGCTAAAGAGTTGTAATAAGGGAAGATGATGTAGCAAATGGAGGCGATTGTGAAAATGGGGTCGAGTTACTTAGGTAGATGATTCAGGATGAGTTAAGTTGACAACAAGTATCGATGAGAGGATTGTACTAGCAGTGGTTGGAGCTGTGGTCAAAGGAGAGTCAGGGGTTGGTAAACCACTGGACAACTAAAGTAACCCACTGAATTCAGTCATAATACAAAGAATATGTGGAGCCCATACAGAAATCAAAGTATCTTGGCCATTTACCCTCAAAGGATGTGGTGTCATGATTCGATGTAGAAGTGGAATATTAGTATAATAAATAACAACTTCTATCAAATACAGATTGCACACACAAAAATGAATTTTCAAATCAACAGCACAAAATCTATATTATGATCCATGGAAACCTCACAATAATTTTCCAGCATCCTGTGGAATACTGATACAGGTTGCCTGTGTCCACACCTGGGCATGTCTTTATATAGAATGGATGTTGCTTTGGGATTAAATGCACATAGACCCAAAAACCTGGTTATCAATATCTCTGCTACAGTTTAGCAATACACTGTCTACTTTGCTTACACTTCAATTAAGATTAACACATAGTTTTCAATTACTGCTATCACACAAAGAAATAAAGGTATTTCTCTCTCCATAAAACAAAATTAGCTTACAAGTAAATTCTGTTACATCAACAGCCACATGTGGTAAACATCAAACAGAAAAAGTTTTTCTTTCCACACATACCTCTTTATACGGGGAAAACACCACAAACGGGTGGCCTGGCTTCAGGAACTCAAGCAACTCTCTGGTGATATTAACAGGATGCTGTCGACAAACTACAACCAGGCCATCAATTTGTCCACCTAGCACGGAGGACGATACTTCTACGTCTTCTACCAGAGTTCTGACAAACTGAGAGACAAAAAAAAAGAAGAGAAATGATAAAAACTTCTACTGACTGGAAATTTTCCCTTAACATCTCTGAAAATACTATGATATTCCTTGATTCCCCTTTTTGTTTTTAAATTTCATTAGATCACAGCATTACTTTGGTCCAATGACACAAATTTTCTTCCTTTCCTTTTCACTAGTAACCTGTTAAATGAACTCATTTTGTGAGTCAATTTGAAAAATGGACTTCTCAGGGAATATAAATGTGACGAGATCTTCATTTTCCAACTCACCTTCCGAGGTCTCTTGAAGGCAGACTTGTTATTGTCCTCATCGCCTGCACCTTCCTTGGGAGCTTCGGCTGGGACCTTCTTCATTTCTTCATCAACACACATCTTTTCTGACTCTCCGTTGCTCTCTTTCGCTTCTACTTTAATGTCCTCAGATGCTTTTTCTCTGTTTTCGGCTATTACCTCAGTTTTGGCTGTACCTTTCAAAAAAAAAAAAAAAAAAAAAAAAAAAAAAAAAAAAAAAAAAAAATACTGATTAATTTTGCACCACACTTCATCACATTTCTCTCTCTTTCAATTACACAAAAGAAAAAGAAGAAAATGTACATATAAAAATAAATAAATTACAAAATAAAATGAATGAAAAACTACTACATGTGTTTCATATAAAACCTCTATAAAACAATAATCCATATCAGTTTGTATAAACAATTCATTATTCAACCAATGTAACATCTGTTGCTTGTGAACGATAATTTCTGTGAATAAAAAATTACCAAATTTTATCCTTTTAACCCATTAGCGGACGGGTATCTCCATACATGAGACCCGAAAAAATAAACATTGCCGGGCGTCCCGCCAGTGTGACACTGTATCGGGGCTCGTGCTCCGACGAGCAAGCACGGGCTCCAGACTACAGTACATTTGATCCAGCATTTTGTTTTTTAGAATTAAAGGCTACCCCAGAGCAATCCACGTCAAAATAATATATTGAATTCACACTTCACTGCCATTAACGTTCAAGCACATGCATATTCCAGCCTGAGACGGAACTTACTTCTTGTCTGAGATTCTTTTCCATTCTTCAAACTTTCCAGATCCAGGTCTGGCAGCTTGGAGAAGTTAATGAAAGACAGAACTTCCAGCTCTGTGTTCTGTGAAGTTACATTAGATCTACTGCCTCCCTTGTGCAGAAAGAAAGTACATACTAAATCAGTATCTTTATGGAACAATGGCTGGAATTAAGGCATATTGCCAAGTAAGTCTACGAAAGGTAATTACTTTTAGATGAATATTTCCCATTCAAACTGATGACAAATTTATGCACA
>NW_020868675.1:324877-332377 GCF_003789085.1 Penaeus vannamei
TATATATTACATATAACTATATTATACTATACATATATTATACACTATGAGCGTATACAATATACACTATACAAATAGATAATATATATATATATATTATATAATATATATTTATGTTATTCTATATTATATAATATATAAAATATATATAATAGATATATATATATATATACACTTATATAATATTATTATTCTATAATCCTTATATATAGTATATATAATATGTATTACTTAGTCTATATACTATACATTACTTATATACTATACTATATATAGTATCAATATATACTATACATATATCATATGACTATAATATGTATTATGTATGGGATGGATATATAATAATAAGTATATATTAAATATATATATATATAATATATATGTATTTATATATATGTATGAATGTATGTATGTATGTATGTATGTATGTATGGATATGTATTATGTAATATGGTATACTATATATAATAGATCATTATATATATACGTACGGCTATATATAGATATAATATTATAAGTAATCTAATTTATCATATAACTCGCAGCAAGCTACGCGATTAACAATCATTTTATTTATTCTAGTTTATTTTGTCAGCTATATATTCATCTTATGTATTCCATATTATAATTTACTTGATAACTACTATTATTTCACCTCTGCTCACCCTCATATATCATATATGTATTATCTACATATTAATCCTACTCTATTACTCAAATACTCTAACTACTATAGTATGCTATAGTACTATTACTATACATCATACTTCTATACTATCTACTCACAATATATATAATATTATATTATTACTCACATCTATAATATATCATATATGTATTATATATCATAATATATATTTATTACTATATATATTCTTACTTTATATTAATATATTTATTTATATACATATATTTATTTATATAAATATATTGTATTTAATAAATATATTTATTAAGATATATATATGTTACTTATCTATATATATAATATAATATATATATATATAACATACTCACCTACTATATACCGCTATCTCTACTATATGGTAATCGATACTATAGGCTATACTAGATAATATTATATTTCTTATATATATATTATTTATTTCATAATATATTTATTTATTATACTATTTATGATATATATCCTATTATATATATTATATCCTATATATAATATAATATATATATATATATAGTATATATATATATATCTATTTATAGTCAGTCATATAGTTTATTTATCATATGATAATCCTACTTATATATTAAGATAATATTTAGAACTTCATAATATATATATTCTTTTATATTATATTTATATCGTATCTCTTATCTATCTATCTATCTACTATCTATCATATTCTCATTCTACTCTATCTATCTATCTACATACTATGCCTATCATATCGTATCTTATCTATCATATATACTCAATATAACATATACTATTTAATAATTATATTAGGCTATATACTATACTATCATAATTATATAATATTACTTATACTATATTTAATATATAATATATATATAACTACTATATACAGACTATATTAATCGTATACCTATATCATATCAGAATAATACTATATATATATACTACTAATTATATATCACCTCATATACTATTATATATCCTATACACTTATATATTATTTATATTATATGATATATATAATATATTAGTATATATACATATACAGTATATATATATTATATATTATATATCATAATATATATTTCATATAACTATATATTACATAGATAGATTAGACTCTATAGATACTAACTTATAGATCTTATAGACGACTGACTAGAGAGTGCTACTGTAGACACACCCTATACTCATTACCTATTTCATATTTAATATTTATATTTATTATTTATATTTAGATTTTATATTTATATTTCATATTCATATTTATATATTTATATTTATATCACAGATATTATATTATATATTTGTATATGATGCATATATATATATAGTATATATATATATTATATATATATATCATATTATATATCTATAGATGCATATATACATACCTACTCACAATTACATACATACATGAATATAATATTATATTATATATATATATATATATATAAATATATATTTAAATATATACATAATATATACAATATACATACTATACATACATAGTACATAGTACATATACAGTATAACTATATATATATATAGTATAAAAAAAAATATATATATATATATAATATATATATATAAATATATATTATTATATAATTAACTATATATATATGATTGTATATATATATATATATATATTTAGCAAATATGTAATATATTTTATAAATACAAATCATATATATATAGTATAAATTATATTTATAAATACTATAATTTTATATTTATAAACGAACATACAATTAGATACTATTCTACTTAAATACCATCACTCTCTCTCCTGACCACCAATATCATCGTGTAGTCGAACCCTACATCTTTAATCTCATTTATAAGATCCCATCACGTCATAGAAATCATACTTGTTCCTATTAAATATAATAATATAAAATATATAAAATATATAATATATATATACGGTTATCTTACTACTCACTAAAACCTAATCAGATATACTTTATACTTATTATTATATATATACGAATTATATATTACTAATTATCTCTATATATAATATAATAATATATAAAATATATTAATATACTACAAGTTATACTAAATTATAAATATATCTAATTATATAATACTTTAAATTATATAATATATACGAATATATACAAGCATACATAAATGCTATATATTACTAAAATGTTATATCAACACTATAAAGATATCGACTATACTCACTATATTATCATAAAGTCTTAGGTATTACTACCTACAACACTATCTACTACGCTCCTCTGCCGCCTTCATCATGACTATCACTACATCAATAGCTATCATACATATATATATAGTACAATTATGTATATATATAGCTTATAGAATAAATAAATATAACTACAGTTCTGCCCGCTTACTACTCAATAGCGCTGGCTATATTACTTTACAGCTCATTGTACTGAGTCCTCTACATTTATAAACTATAGATAGATAGTCCAAACTAGTCAAATATAGATATATAAATATTAAATCTTCTTATAAATGTATCTTAAGGTTTATTACTCTGATACGATTAGCTTCTTATATTACTATATACTTATGATCACCTCGTAATCACTGCCGTGAGTGAGGTATTACTAGTGATTTACTATATAAATTATAAGTACTATTATATTGGCTGCCTCCATGTCTTATATGCGGACACAATAAGCTTGTCCCATGGCGCGTATATTCTCTAAATATGCGTACATCATCGTACCATCAGCAGATGCTTACTGATCTTTTCAGTTTTTCTCCTTCCCTAGCTTATGCCTATATTCTCTCTTGGCCAGTTCTTTTTCTCAAAATTTAAAAATGAAACTCTGCTCCTCAACCAACACTCAAGACAAATTTTTCTGTGCATTGCCTCATTCCAATAAAGCAACTAACTGCGATTCAAATCAAACCATATCTTGTAAGGATGCTGCGAAACCGTAGCATGTAGAGGAAGCCCAACGACTACAAATTATGAGTATTAATCTAAGGTTTTCTTTCTATGACATAAATACTTTGTATGAGCTACATCATATTACCGGGAGTCTAGTTGCATCATGCATACTATGTATACCCAAAACCTATATTTAGAAAGATCATAAATAATTTCAATTTTCTTTTTCTTTCTTCTGTTTTTGTATAACAATGTTCTCTGGACTATCTATGTCAGTAATTGACTCTTTGATACTTATGCTCTTGTTACATCAAGGAATAACCAGAGGTGGGTTGTAACACTCATGTGGTAGTTTCCCTCCTTCATGTCACCCAATATATAGATTTGGTGTGTTTGGGCAAGAACAGATGCCACCCAATGCAAAGAGGTCAACAGGAGCTAGGGACAGAACGAGTGCTTCTATGATGTCATCAAGAATTCCCACACTTTTCCCAAAGCAAATCTGTTTCATGGTGGCAACAGTTTAGGGGTGAGTGTCATCAAAACTGCTCAAAAAATAATTTCAAATTCTTCCAAATGCTGCTGAAGAATAAGGTTTAACCAAAAAAATTTAATTGTTTCTCAGCTCTGGCCATTACCTCTCAGCAACAATATAAACAATGGACATTCAAGAACATAATACTCAAATTTTCATATTGCTCATTTCACTCCTATTCATTGAGATCTAATTAAATTCATAAATTGCAATATTGCCAGTTTGAATAAAAAAGAAAGTCACCATACTTGTGCACCAAGACAATATAGAATGGTTACACCTTGCATACTCCTGAACTCACTTGAGCATGAGGGGGAGGATGAGGCTGGTTAAGAGGCGGCACGGGCGAGTGATGAGGGCCGGGCACTGGAGGCGACACCATCTGGTACACAGGGTAGCCACCTGGGCCTAGGGCAGGGCCCGGGTGCTGAGGTGGAGGCTGCCCCCCATGCAACCTAACCAGCTCACCTCGGTGGTCAGATGGTCTGCTGATGGGGACACTGTGGGCTGAGCTGTGCGCTACTGATACCATGGGAGGTGGTGGGTCCATGAGGGGCCATGGGGAGGTCCATGGGAGGAGGCCCATGTTGAGGGCCATGCGGATGGAGCTGTGGTCTGGCGCGCCATGTGGGGAGCCATTGAGTGAGGGGGTGGGGGCCGATCATTTGAGATGGGCGTGAGGGTGGCGTGTGAGGGCCCCAGAGGGTCACCGGGATGCACACATCGTGGCGACACCGACGGTAATGGGGCTAATGTTAGCCCCGCCAGACCAGCTTAGGCTTGATCCGTGGAACGAGCAATGTACCTGACAACGCGCATCAAAGATTTATTGCAGCACATCCAATTATCGCTACTCTAAATCAAACTAATAACACATATTATACGGTCCAAAAAACATACTCACGGATCACATCAACTATTGATACAAGTTTTCATGTAGCTTCATACATACACATATAACTCAGACGAGAGGTGATCACACTGATCTGCACACTTATCTTGACAGTAAATAAAGAATAATAATCAATCGAGTAGCCCTTTCCCATGTAGCATAACACGCCTGATTTTCTAATACAAGAATGCATTCATCTAGTAACACACAACTCCTACGTCATCCTACCTAGGAAATAGCATGATAGTCTCAGTAAGACAACTTCTTTCACAATAGAGCTCATCTCAATCGCATCTCGGTATTCGTACGAATAGTCTACCTCACTGTCTCCACCGTCACAACACTCTTATCGTACGACAAACCTCAACCAAGTAAACAATTCAATTACAAAGAACAATAAACAAGAGCAAGCCTGAGCTAAGTCGAGAATCACATCTACCTAATAATATAATAAACATAAGTGTCTCTCAAAAAACGAATAAGCACAAGACGAATACGCCATAAAACGAACAAGTAGGGCGAAAGACATTGAAAGTGAAGCAAAGAATTAAAAAGACCGAACCGAAACCTACAGAAAAACTCAATAACTCCCGATACCTAGCACGAAGGTCGTACACGAGCCGTCACCATTCACAGACACATATGACATACCCACACGTCCCCGAGCACACTCTACTGACAGTCTCTGTGTTGCTGAGGCGGTACGAGTGAGTCTTTAAAAGATCTTGAGCTATACTGCACGACACAATCGACAAACCCTCACAAATCTCTAATCGCATCATAGCAGAGAAACTGCAACAAGTCTCGTGCTGCCTGCCGCCTTCAACTCGGCCGACTGGCTCTCAGCGTCTCAACCTGACCGAACATCCTCACCCAGTAAGCCTTGATAGGCTGTACCAATTATCCAGCCAGTGCAGAAGCGTGCTCCATCGATCAAGCGGGAGTGTGCTGCCGATGCACAACCTCACCGCGCCAGGAATACGACCCGAATGCACACGCAACAATGCCTTTAATATCTTCCTTCCGTGAGGTGTCGACTCACATAGTATATTACAGATCCCGTATCCCGCGCAGCCACACCTGCACTTAGTGAGAGCGACGCTCAACCGGCCGCGGTTAAAAAATGAGGACTACGAGACCACGTGCCTTTTATTTTCTCTTCATTTTTTTCTTCTTTTTATGTTCCCTCACACTCCGGCATACAGTAACTTCTCTGCCTGTGACGTAGCCACTCCATGCCTGCGATACCAAGTCTAACCTTCATTAATTCCCGCGTTCGTATCTAACCGAACAATACTCACTCTGATAATACAATACTGCCGACACTTCTCACATCCGACGACTTACACCGTCCACTGCATATCTACGATACACGATAGCTGTCATAAGACAAATTCCACGGACTTCCACACCCGCTAGAATGACAAATTCCCCACTGTGCATCGTGGAGTTATCTAGACTCCACACTGTGAGTCCCGACCCGTGCGATCATGCGAGCTCATAGCAGCATTGATCCACGACTTGCAGTGACCGGTCCCTGAACTACAGCAAGCGTCATGTACCTGACCGTATCCTAGCATAGCAGCCCCTGAAAACGTCGCGACTATACTAAGCTTCGGAGACAATCCGTTCGAAGCCCTCAATGGCCATTCGAGCCGACACCACTAAGTCCTCAGAGCATCACACATCGCAACTTCCGGCCACGAATTCTCGACCACCCTCTCTGGCCATACAAGATACATCGCACAGAGCTATAACTGCGTAGCCTAGGCCGACACAACGGCACCCTCAGACTACACGACAATCGACTGACAAGTGCTACAGCCCGGGAGCATATTGACGGCGTAAGCGTGGACGAAATCCACCGAGCTACTAATACAAGCAACTACTACCTGCATGCATACTATCCTGCGAATCAGCGGCGGATGTAAGCAGCGTGCAGATACAACCTACGCATATATAGCAATGATAACGCACAAAACAATAACCACTTAGCACCTACCTCAAAGATGTTGGACTGGGCTGATCTTGTTATGCGTCACAGGAGGCAGCATCGGGGACTGTTGTCTGTGCTCTGTCCCAGGGCTCCGATAGCGATACTCTGGTTCCCCCAGGCCATTCTCTACAGGTAAGGGTGGAGGCGGGCCCCGGCGATCATGAGGAGAGGTACCCCTCCTCTCATGGGGTGATGGGCCACGCCGGTCATGGGGGGAGGCTCCCCTGTGGCCTGAGCTGCCTCCAACTGGGGTGGTACCACTAGGATGTGTGCTGCCTCCTAAGGAAACAAGATTTTTTTTTTTAACTATGTGTATCTATATGGTTAGTTATCTACTTAACCATATATGCTGTAAATTGCATGAAATACTATCATAACCAGTTCTATTCACTGTAATTTGAATATCATATTACTTTTAATCTACATACATTTTCATTTTAATATCCTAATTTATGTCCTTCCTTTTTCCTGCTTTTGAAATCAATGTTCATATTAAATAAAAGCAACTACAATGTAATGGACACCAATCAACAAC
>NW_020868675.1:339877-342377 GCF_003789085.1 Penaeus vannamei
ATAGTTATAATATACATTAATATATAATATTATGTCTATATACTATTATATATTATATAATATATATATATAATATAATTGTATAAGGATAATATATTATATATGTATTATATTATATAGATATATAATATATGTATAAAATTATATTATATATAATTATTATATGTTATATTATTTTATATTATAATATATAATATATATATATAAAGTATTATATATAATTATTTTCTAAATTTATATTATATATAATTAATTATTATATTATTTGTATATATATATGTAAGATATATATATATATATATTATAATATTATATATATATTTTATATAAGTATATATATATATATATATATACTAATATATATATATAATTAGTATATATATTCTATATATACATATGGTTTATATTATAATTGTATATTCAAAGGTCAACTTGGTCATATATTGGACAGGTTGTAGTGATCTTACTAAACACGGGATGATTGTAGGGTGGTTCAGTTCCTTCTGCCTGACTTTTACCCTAGCATGCTGACATCAGCATACATGCTCATTCAAGCTGAATCGCTGAGAGGGCAGCCAGGCGCGAACCCAGCATGCTCAAGCCAAGCCGCTCACCCAGAGCTATGCCTATATATATAATAATATATATATATATATATATATAATATATATATATATAAATATGTATATATACATATATATATATATATATATGTATATATATTTATATGATATATAGTATATGCTATATATATTATAGTACATATATGTATGTATTGATATAATATAGATATTATATATATATTAAAGTATAATATATATTATATATATATAATCTAATATATTATTAATTATAATATATGAATATATTTTATATATAATATATTTTTATTATATTTATATAAGATATTTATATTATATAAAATTATTATATAATATTATATGTATTTATCTATATATATTAATATAAGAGTTATATTATATATATATATATATATAATAATATTATATATATTATACTATTAATGTATGAAATATATTATATAGTTATTTATATATATATTTATATATATATTATATATCTATATATATTATATTATACATATTATATATATATATATATTATATAAAATATTTATTATATATACATTATATTTATATCTAATTATAAATAAAAATAATCAAAGTTAAATTTATAGATATTATATATATAAATTTACTATAAATCATTATTTAATATAGCACTTCATATATTAATAAATATATATATATAATTATATAATATTATATATATATTATAATTAATTATTTAATATTATATATTAATATATATATTATAGTTATATTATTGATAATAATATATGTAATTAATAAATATAAATTATATATATATATTAATATATATAATTCATCTATATAATATAATATAATATATATATCATTAATATATATAAGGTTTATCATATTAATATATATAAAATCCAATGTTAATATTTAAATACATAATTATATATATATTTATTATACTTATATTATAATTTATATATAATAAATATATTAATATATAACAATATAATACATCAATACTTTATATTATATTTAAACTAATTATATATTTTAACATATATACATTTACTATAATATATAATTATATAATTATCTATTTCTAAATATATTAATATATATCTAATATATTAAATTCATAATACATATAAATGTAATCATTTATTCGTTATATTCATATTGTTATATAATACATATATAGCAATATTTAATAAATCATTTAATAATATATAATATATGTATATCATATATTTTATAATAATAATTAATAATATATACATATTAATTACATATATATATATATAGATAATATACATTATATATATTACTTTATTAATATATTAATTATATATAGCATAATATATATTTAATATATAATATTATATATTATTAATATCAATATATTATTTATCAATTATATTAATTACTATATTATATAATTATATAATAATATATAACCAAATATATTATATATATTTTATATAATATATCATTAACATTATACTATATATTTAATTATATACTAGCTATAATATATAATATGGTATATATAATATATTACTTAATATACATGTATATAATATGTAATCAATATTAATATCTATAGCTAATTATAGTATATATTAATAATCAATTTATATAATTCTTAGTGTGATTTAATTATATAATAATATATCCACATATTATTATAAATTATATGATATATTAATTATTAGTATATAATATTGTGTATAATATTTGATCATACATATATATACGCCGGGTATATATATAGCCCATATATATCTATTCTCTATAGTTATATATATACTATACTTATACTATATGATCATTATATTATATTTATTTTATTGATTAATTAAATATTTAATATATATATTATTAAGTTTAATTATTATTCATATATATATAATTATCATATAATATTAAATATCATT
>NW_020868675.1:349877-362377 GCF_003789085.1 Penaeus vannamei
ATGTCCCCCACTTTCCCCCCTCCCTCACGACTTGATGGCTTGATGCTCCCTCCTGGTGGACGCCCTGTCCTTTTCTTCATCTTAGGGTCCCGAGACTCATATGCTGATGACTTCTCTTCATCTGACCCTCCTGCCTCAAGGGGAACAGGACGGTACGGGGGAATGGTCTTGACATGACTTCCTTTCCTCTGTAAGGGGGAATCATTTCCACTGATCACTCAAAAGCAGAATACACTCCACTTCCTCAAATCCTATATCATATGTTCTCTCTTCATTCTAAAACAATTAAACATATAATAATTTTCTATAAGGCATTACTGATCAACAAAAGTAAATAAATAAATAAAATCTTTAAATATACTTTTTTTTTTTTTTTTTTTGCTCATTAGATTGCATAATCAAACTTCTTGCAACAAAACATCATAAATCAAAATAAAGTTATAATAAATCACATTCTGAAAATTTAATCCGTAAGCAAAAGAAAGTAAAGAGAACAACCTAACAACATCTTCAGAAAATAATATCTGCATCTAATTTCTGACTTTCAAATGAACCTTCAGCAACTTTCCTCCTCCCTAAACTAGTAGCAGTACTAGGCATGCATGCTCACCAGCTTGGAGAAGTGGTACTGGCAGTAACCACAGTATTTCACATTGTCCAGGTAGTTGCCCGCTTCTTCACACAGGAGCCCCATGGACTGGGCGCAAGTCACATGGAAGTGTTGTTTGCAGCCAGACTTGTTGCATTGCATACATGCGCCAATTATCGCTCTACTCTCCTTACCACTCTCTTCACAGATGTAGCAAGACTAAACCAAATAGGAGAGTTAGTTTTATGATGCTTAGAAATAGAAGCAATTCTAGCATTATTAAATTTTAGCAACATCGATAATTTCATGAAGGAGTTGGTACTTTTATATATGGTATTAAATAAAGCATCAAACTTAACCAAATTACACTTCCAAATAAATAGTAATAATAATAATTTCACATACTCTAATACATTCATCTACAGCCCTTAATGTATCAACACTAAAAATTAAAAGAATCCACTTATTTTTCCTTAGATCTAACTCTTACTTAAACCTGCATCACAGTTAGATTTTGTACTGACCACCTTCACAAAGAAAAATAAACAGATAAGTAAATAAACATAAAACAAATAAAATAAGTAAAATTCATAAAAGAAATCATGTTCAAAGCCCCCTCCCCCCAACTTACCTTGTTGAACCTCTCCTGTGGGATGAGTTGGAGCATAATGGGCTCCATGGTGGTGACATTACCGAAGCGCACCTCGGGGATGTAGAGCGCACACACCACGTGCGCCCAACCGCCCGAGTCAGTGCGTTTGAGGGCCCCATCTTTACTCGGGCACAGTTCGCACCTCTGCGAAAAAATGCGCCTCCCGCCTGAGTGCTGGGTGAGGGGCCAATCGGGTAGGTGTCAGTGGGTTTAGGGTGCCAGGGTGGGTGGGTCAGGAAACAACATCCAAGACTCTGGGCCGTCATGAGACCAAGCAGAGAAGGCAGCTGCAAGAAAATGCCTGCCTGTCTGCCCTCCTTGGTCACCATGATGCCAAGCGCATGTATATGTATTTGACTCTACAACATCAATCATGCATTGAGAGTTGGAATAAATCCTTCAGCCTAAATATATGCCATGTTCAAAACTTGCTCTCTTCTTTCTCACTTGATCTACTTGTTTTCTTTTAATCTCCTGAGACTATTAAAAATAATGGTCATAATAATGAAAATAAAGAGTGCAACAAAGGTATAAAGTATATATATATATATAATATCTCTCCACCTCAGAAAACACAACACACAGGCACAGCCGTATGAAGATAAGAGCGTGAGGAAGGGCAGAGAAAAAAAATTAGAAATTAAAAATAAAAGAAAAAAAAATAAAAACTAATATCAAGAAAAAAATAAAGATATATATCTCTCTCCATCAAACAATCGTAACTTCATAGATACATCTAAATCATCTCTCTCTAACTCTGTACAATCTCTACATCCCCTATGTGCCGGTCCATGCTCTCGCGCGACTCTCGAAGACATGCCTGCCCGTTCCAAATGGCCATCCTACACTCCCTTTCACCGTTCTCCTCATCAAGACGAATAGGCTCTGCTCCCCTACCTTGAATTACAGATCTACCCTGCCGTCTCTCCTCTCAGATTATCACGTTCTCTCATATACATCATACTAATTCTCGTATCTCTCGTCCGTCTCTATATCTCTCTCTCGTCTCTTCATCTAATATAACAAATCTTACTCGTCTCTCCCTATATCTAGGGTCGATATCGCTCTCACTCAGATAGTCATACTCTACTCATCTCATGAACTCTCTTTAACCTATCTAACAATCAATAGAAATCTTATCTCTCTCCCTCGTCTATTCCTTATCATACTCTCATCAGACATCTATCTATCATCCATATATCTCTCTCCCTGCATATCTCATCTATCTCTTCTCCTCTTCCCTCTCTTCTATCTCTTCTCGTCTCCGTTATCATTACCTCCTGCTCGTATATCTATCTATATCTCTCATACATTATATAGTATATACATTATATATTAGTATATATATATTATATTATATATATAGTATAGATATAGTATATATATATATACGTACTGTTATGTATCATATATATAGTATATATAGTATTAATGTGACATACTATAGCATATATGACTATATATATAATTTGTATATATAATAGTCAATTAGTATATATATATAATATATGGTATAATGATGCATGATATAACTCAGTATATTATTATCATTCATATAAGTATATCGGAATATATAATATTTATTAATATATATATATTATATATATACTAGTTATTGATATAATATGTAATGACATATTTATATATATATGTTATATAATATATATTAGGTATATTATCAGTTATATAATACTATACATTATTTTATATATAGTATATTGATAATAATATATATTGATATATATATATATATATATATACATTATATTAATTAATATTATGTTATATATATATATATATAGTAATAGGTTAGTCTATATATATATATATGATAATGTATATACATTAATCTATAAGTATATATTATTATATTATATATGAAACTACTATATATATAATATATGCTGTAATATACTACTATATATACCTATATATGTTATTACTACAATATTGATTATATATGCATTATAAAAAAATATATATATAATCACATTACACATTATATATTATATATATAAATAATATATATACGATTATATATGGTCAGGTACTATATATATTATTTATTATATATATAGGTATATATATAGTATATATTAGTATTATATATGGTATATTATTATGATATTGAAATATATATATACATATATTATGTTAGAATGTAGCTATATCTATATTATATATGATGAGTATAGGTAATACGGTCATTTAGATTGGATATATAAATAGCTATATATTATCTGATATAATATTATAGTATATGAATCACTTATATATAATATTATATATACGTATAGTATATATAATGTATATTAATAGAAATATTATATTATATTATATAACTATATAGTATGATATAGTAGGCTATGTTACTGTGTTATTATAGTGTATATTACATATGATTTATATATATTATATTAATATAGTATGATGATACTATATATATACATATATAGGTTTATAATTATATTATTATCATGGGAGTATAATAGTATTATTATATATATGTATATATATATTTATATAACTTAGTTATATATATATATATGTAGTGTTGTTGGAAGATGGTTGATATTGATATATGAAATTATTCACTCACTACGCTAGAATTATAATGGATCATATATGCGTGTATATTTATCATATTATATGTATATATATATATACTATTATGATACACATCATATATACATATATATTAATGATATATGATTATATATTATATACAACTATATAATCATATATATATAAATATAGTAATTTATAGTACTCACTCACACTCAAATATCATTATAATAATCATATATATAATATGAAATACATCATATATACATATATATTATAACGCATACCATATATTGTATAGTTAGAATGATTTAGATATTAGTATAGTAGTATATGTATATAAAGAATATATAGATATAATAGATGATATTTTATATATGATAATCATAATTATCGATTCGCATAATTAGTATAGTGGCGATAGTATGTAGTATATAGGTTAATGTATATGGAATTAGATTAGTTATTGAGTTGGTATATCATAAGATTAGGTTGATTATATTATAGGTATGGTTCGTAGGGTTTGATATGTAGTATGATTATATACTATATAAATATCGATATAAGTATAATATAATTATATATGGTATATATAGGGATACGTCAATGATATAAGGTGTTATGTAGGCAGATATATATAAAATCATATGTATAGTGTAGTCTGATATATATGATATCGGCTATTTAATATATATCATTATATAGTATATTAAATATAGATATAAGTATTGGTTATAGATATTAGATAGATTAGATATCTATTGCTATTATATAGTGATTATATATGCGATAGTCATGTGTAGAATATAATTAAAAAATAAATAAATATATATTGATACATATTTAATAGTTATATATTAGATAGGTATTACGCATATATTCATATCATGAGTATATTGTGTGTTAGTTCAATAGATTAGTGGTGTTTAGTAGTCTAGCGAATATATTAACTATATTCAGGAGAGAGAGAGAGGAGGAGAGAGAGGAGAGAGAGGGAGAGAGAGAGAGGAAGAGAAGATGATAGAGAGAAGAGAGAGAGAGAAGGAGAGAGAGAGAGAGGGAAAGAGAGAGAGAGAGAAGAGAGAGAGAGAGGAGAGAGAGAAAGACGATAGAGAGAAGAGAGAGAGAGAGAGAGAGCGAGAGCGAGAGAGAGAGAGAGAGAGAGAGAGAGAGAGAGAGAGAGACAGAGAGAGAGACAGAGGAGAGACAGAGAGACGCAGAGAAAGAGAGAGAGAGAAGAGAAGAGAGAGAGAGGAGAGAGAGAGAGAGACGAGAGAGAGAAGAGAGAGAGAGAGAGTAAGAGAGAGAGAGAGAGATGAGAGAGAGGGAGAGTAGAAAGAGAGAGAGACGAAGAGAATAGGAGAAGAGAAAGAGAGAGATAAGAGAGAGAGAAGAGAGAAAGAGAGAGAAAGAGAGAAAAGAGAGAGAAGAGAAGAGAAAGAAGAGAAGAGAGGAAAGAGAGAGAGAGAAAGAGAGAAATGAAGGCGAAAGAGGGAAGTGGAAGATGAAGAGAGAAAGGAGAAAGAGAGAAAAGAGAGGGGAGAAAGAGAATAAAAAAAGAAGAACGAGAAAGAGAGAGAAAAAAGAGAGAGAGAAAAAGGAGAGAAGAGAAAAGGAGAGGAAAACAGAGAGAGTAGAGAAAAAGAGAGGAGAGGAAAGGACGGAGAAAGAGAGAGGAGAGAGAGAGAGAGGAGATGAGAAGAGAGAAGAGAAAGGAGAGAGAGAGAGAGAGAAGGAGGAGAGAGAGGAGAGAGAGAGAGAAGAGAGAGGAAGGAGAGAAGAGGAAAGAGAGCCACGCATGTAGGAAAGACCTAGCGTTGTGTTGTGTGGTAGGTTTGGTGTGGGGTTGAGGATTTTGGCGTTTTGGGGTGAGGTGGGGTCGGTGCGCGGCGATGTGACGCTAGTTGTGATGGTTGTAGTGTGTGGGTAGGTGTTGACGTTGTGGGTCATGGAGAGGAGGCCGTGTGGGATAGGCGGGACAAGGAAGGGTGTTGGATGTGCAGCCAGGAGTTATTACGCATAGAGCGTTGCGCTGGAGGTTGGGGTGGATGGGACGCTATAGTTTAGGAGAGAGTAAGAGGAGAGAGAGAATAGAGAGAGGGAGAGAAGAGAGAGAGAGAGAGATGAGAAGAGAGAGAGAGGAGAAAGAGAAGGAGAGAGTAGAGAGAGAGAAAAGACAAAAGGAATAGAGGAAAAGAGAAAAGGAAAGAGACAGACCGACACCCGACGTCACGAGCACAGACACAGACAGAGACAACAGCGATTCATAACAGAGACAAGACGACTCAGCATACGAAGACGAGACAGATTGGACCGAGAGGACGACAGAGCAGATTTGAAGAGACAGAACAGACGCTCCGATTGGTAGCTAGAGACAAAGTCATAGACAGATTGGACAGTGAAGTAGAGACAGAAAGACAGACAGACTTTGACAGAGAGAGTCCAGGACGAGAATAGATCAGACAGATTGAGAGACAGACAGGCGATGTATGAGGCCAGACAGGACGCAGACAGACAGACGTAGATATGAGACGAGACATGACATGACGCAGACAGACAGAGGCATGAGCACGCGGCAGCTAGGCTATAGGCAGCGAGGCAGGAGGCAGAGAACAGAGAGACAGAGAGACAGAGACATGGGAGACAGGCAGGAGGGAATTGATGTCATGATCGGGTAGACAGAGAGTAGAGATGACATAGACAGAGAGAGAGTGACAGGACAAATGAATAAGATCAGAGGAGACGACAAGGACTGAGAACCGTATTCCATCTCGAGTAATCAAATCGTTAGTAAGAGGCATGAATGAGAATGAATGATCTCCTCAACACAGATACAAACATGAGTAAGAATGTATTGACGTCATGCTTCAGGAATATATATTCATCAAATATATAGAGAGTATTTGTCTGATGAAGATGTGGAATTGAGAAGCCGGTCAAGTTAATACAAGACGTTGTTCATAGTATTGGTGAAGTTATGTCTTTTTGCGATTATATTACGTTTCTAAGGCAAAGTGAAACAAATGACCAGGACATTGATGCAGATGGAGGATAGCTCAGATACAGAGGTATAAGCAGACAATAACAGACAATTAGTTGAGCAGTCTAGGAAGACAGATGCAGTAGGGTCAAGAGAGACAGATGAGATCAGACAGACAAGAGAGAGAGAGACAGAGGCAGAGAGACAGACAGAGAGAGATTGATACAGATAGATAGACAGATAGAGAGATAGATACAGATATAAAAACACACATGCACACACATTTCTCCATATGAGACAAACAAGTCCATTCATCCATCCATATGCAGGTGCAAACATACATACACATGCAAATATTTACAAATGGAATGTAACTTAAACAGCCATTCAAATCATAGTGTGACATGTATCTAAGCAAAAGAAAAAAAAAAGAAAAAAAAAAAAACACTAAAGACAACACAGAACATTATTACAACCACAGCAACAACAAATCAACGTTCAGAAACTGGCTTGACCTAACCAAAGGAATGAAAAATCTAACAGAGCTCACTGTCACTCTCACTTTCACTCTTGTAAATACATGGCCTTTTTTTAAATCCCTACTTTGGGGTCCTAACATTCACCTAGTTATGAAAATGAATAAATAAATAAATAAACAATACTTACAACCCTTGCAGCCCTTTCTTGACTCTCACATTTGCGGCAGAACCATGCCCCCGTCGGCACTGTCACTATGCCATAGCAGGCTGAAAGGAAATTTGCTATTATAATTTGAACATACTAATGATAAGATAACAAATAAGTGATGAAAGTAACATTATCATTGTTACTTTTACTATTACCGTTGTTATCATCATCATCATCATCATCATTATTACTATCTATCATCCCTTGGATCCAGATACTTCACTGCCCACATGTGGCACAAAATATGGGCATTAGGCTTAGTTGGTTAGCCACTTTGATGGGTGTGAGGCTTGTGGGTCAGGCATATACAAAACATTCATGTGCAGTGACAAAACTGTATGCCTCCATTTGCAATGTTATTTACTCTTTTTCTGCATCAGCATTTCTTTTTTCTTTTTTTTTATGTCATTATTTGTCATTTGATTTGCTTTATCTACAAGGTAGTAAGCCATTTTTCTTGCACAGACTATAAATCATCCCTATAGTAGTCCATAATGCAGTGCATTAATGATAACAGTAAGTAACATTTAGTTATCTGAGTCACTTATGTAATTTTTTGTAATATTCAATTTTCTGTTC
Organism: Penaeus vannamei; assembly: GCF_003789085.1. Classification (NCBI taxonomy): domain Eukaryota; kingdom Metazoa; phylum Arthropoda; class Malacostraca; order Decapoda; family Penaeidae; genus Penaeus; species Penaeus vannamei. Next base: position 357,930 of record NW_020868675.1, read on the forward strand.
TGTTTCTGATCCAGCATCATCCCTGGAACAGGTGTTCTTCCAGTCATGGCTCATGGACAGTACATTTCACAAAATCAATGGAAATAATGAAGAACAAAAAAATGATAATAATAAAGAAAGAAAAAAAAAAACTTCCTTAATGCCCACTGGGTCAAATCACCCTCCAAGAGCTTTATGCACTCATGGAAGACAATCCTGTCACCCCAGACCTCAGCCAGATTTTCCAATAAAGGCATGGTCAATTCACTTGCCAACAATTTTTTCATGATGTGATGGTCACGTTTCTGGATGGGTTGATGATGATGATGATGATGTGGATGATGATGATGATGATGATGATGATGATGATGATGATGATGATGATGATGATTTTATGGATGATGATGTGTGATTGATGATGATGATGATGATTGATGATGATTGATGATGATTGATGATGCATGATTGGATGATGATGATGTGTGGTGATGTGATTGTGATGTGATGGTGATGATGTGATGATGATGATGATGATGATGATGATGATCACATCTGAAAAAGGCCCCAGAGGCAAGCCCAGTTAGCCACACATAGTACCCAGTAGCCTCAGCTAGGGATAGACAACGAGGTTCCTGGATATACCCCCCAGCTATGGAAAAATGGAAAATGCTTTGGGGTCTAATGGCTTCACCCTCTGATTAGGAAGATTTTAGATTCATATGGCAATCTTTGTGGTAGTTTGTGCATTTAAGATGGGGTTCCTTCATTTACTCGAGTTTAGGCCTTATGGCCAATTTCTTAAAATGCTGGTGTGGGCCCCACAATTCAATCCCAAAGGAATCTCACACTCACAAACCATATTGTTAAACAGCACAGGTAAGCCCCTTCCCTGGTGCCTTCTACGGGAACTGGTTGGTATGCCTGATGCATTCCACGCACTGCTGGTGATGTGCCTAATGCTAGATTACCCTTTATGATCCGGTGATGTGACCATGCCATAATTGGACAAAATGGCCACGGGCCAGGTGACATAAACTTGCCATCATGAGCAAAGGCCAGGGCGATGGAAAAGGACTCACCACAACGTGCACAAGCTCTTGCCTTTGGAGTGTGATTAAACTCGTTTGGCGTTTAGATGGGGGCTTTTACATTATTCCCATAAATAAATGAGTATAGAATGTAATGTGCATAAGCCGTGACTGGAAGAGCACTGGCTCCAGGGAGGATGGCATTTCCAATCTCAGCATTGTATTCCTGGCCATTATGTTATTAATAACATAGAGAGATGATATAAAATTTGTGCAAGAAAAATCATCCATTTCCATCTGGATATAGCAGATCAAAAGACAAATATGAACATCGGAGAATGGCAAAAAAGCTTTAAAAGTTTATTCAAAATAATTTTCAACACTCAAAAATGTTTGCACACACCCGGCCAACACGCAACACGCCCAGCTGATCGTGAAGCATATCCCTGACCCATTTTGCCATGAGCTGATTACCGTGACGCAACTGGACCCAATGGTTGTTTAAATGCAAATTCCAATTTATTGCAAGGTGTTTGTTTTTCTTTCAGGAGAGTCTCAGTGTCATCTTCGTCCGACTATGCGAAGGTCAACGTGTCAATCCCGACTATTGGAAGGTCAAACGTCATTTGTAACTGTCATATTCAGAATCACTCTTAAGAACTTTAATAGTCCAGCAATGTTCAGGGTTACCACAATAAGCAAATATTTTCTTATTAATAAATTAGCCTAGATTGTAAATTCCTAATCTTCAGACTTATGACAACTCTCCTGGCTTTGTATTCTTACTTATCTAACCTTAATGTAATTGAATGGTGCTTATTATATTATTTATAAAATCTGGACAGATACTCAAATTTTGCCACTGGCAGATGTCAACAAACTTAAAATCACCCCAAAGCATATAAAGTGATACAGATAAATAAGGAGACAGACAGATAGATATGTACACAACACACACACACACACACCACACAACCACACACACACACACACACACCACACACTGCACGACAACCACAAAACACACGCACACACACGCACACACCACGCACACACACGCACAACACACGCACAACCGACACACACTGCCACACGGTTACACAGTGAACCTAGGCGCTGGGTGGTATTAAGCGCGCGTTCACCTTTCGACGTTCTTGCTGCTTCACGGGATTTGCATTGTGTTCATTGGTTCTGCTTTTGCTGATTGGTCTGCTAGGAACATGTTCTCCGCTGGTCTTCTCTACGCTTTCGGGTGTAGTGTAATAATCAATAATGTTAACGGGTTATATAATTTACGGAAGTGTGCGGTAAACAGCTGCGCAAATTAGTAGTTTGCAGGCATAATTTTCTCTAAAACCCGATTGAAGCCTTCAGATGTTGGCCTACTGATGAGTCCAATATCTATTAGAGTACGAGTAGTTAGATGTTGTAAAAACGTTTGTGTGCGAGTACTTTGGTAGTGTTGTTTAACGAAATGGGCTTGGGCCTGTAGAAAGGTTTTTGTTCTCTGTTTTTCAATGGTAATTGTTGAGGGTTCTTTTTGTGTCTATATTGTAAAAATGAAAGGTTACTCTTCACCGGATTTCAGCCTATCATGGGTTCTTTTTGGTACGTAACCCACAAAAACGAGGGTTACATGTGGTGTGTAGTGTAGTATAAGTGATATATATATAGTGTATATATTAGGATTTATAGGGGGTAATTTTACAATAATTATATGTTTGTTTATTATATCTATTATATGTATACTTAGTCGTATATAGTATATTCTGCATAGAGGCGTATTTATTTACTTATAGATATATTATATATATTTTATTATATATATATTTAATTTATATATTATAATCTATGTCTAAATAGTTACGTAGTAGTATATTACTGATATTTATATATGTATATCTAGATATAGTGTTAGTAGTTATGGGTATAGTTAATGATCAAATTAGTATAGGAGTTAGATTTGTAGGTTAGGTATGTATTATGATTATATATGTTATATATATATATTTATAGTTATATTTTATTATGAGTTATATGGCTCACTAGGTGTACTCTAGGTATATTGTGATATATATATAAAAAGATAAAGTGGTAGTATTAGTTATAGTTTGTTTATGTTATAGTATGTATTAGGTATAGTTGTGTATGGTATGTATTACATATCGATGACTTTATTACTTATAGTAATACTATTACGATTACTACATAGTACATATATACATACATATATATATATAATACATATATATAAAACTAAATTATATATATTTATATATATATATTATATATTGTATATTGTTTATAAATGTGATAAGTATGTTATATGTACAGTATATTGTACTTTATGCTGTCCGGTCAGGGATACGTATGTACATGTATTGATATATTGTTGTATATATACTCATATAGTTGTATAGCCGTGGGATTATATATGTATATGCGGTATATATATAGTAGTATATATTTATATAGTATTATGTTGATGCTAGTAGTATAGTGTAATTGATCTTTGAGTAATTGGGTATGACTTCTAATATATTATGTATACTACTAGTATAAATGGTAATAATTTAGTGTAGCATGTTGGTATATATCTATATAGTATACTATCGTCAATAAATGACCCAATTATAATATTAATATGTATACGCATATTTGTATAACTATTTTGCTAGTATTATATATAATGGTTATCATGATTATAGTACTATATAATTATTAACTATAATATATTATATGATTGGCTATATCGCTTATATGTATTGGCTGTTATGATTTATTGTCTTTTTATATGTATATATATGTATATGTATGATATATAGTATATTTATATTATATAGTATGTATATATAGTTATATATTTATATACTCGTATTGAGTATGGATATTATATAGTAGTAATAGAAAAAATAAAAAATTAAAAAACATATATGAGTCTTATATATTAGTTAGTAGGGCTATATGGTGTATATGATTTTGGGTAGTGGTGTGTAGGGAGTAATCTATATGAGGGTGTATATAATAAATATACTGTATTATATTAGTAGTGTATATAGGGTATTAGCTGATAACTATTATACGCTATACCACTGACCGGGAAGTATTTATTACCATACTACATATATTTATTTGCGATGTACATACTTATGTTTACGGCAATACTGTTGAGCATAAGAATTTATATTTAGAGTGTGGGTTTATTTGTAGTATATATATAGGGGTGGTATATTAGTATATTAGGTATTATGTGTAGGAGTTATATTACATATTCGATTTATATTACTTATATATGTGGGTATATTGCATATATTATGCATATTATATAGTGTGGGGATAGTAGTCGTATAAGTATATATTAAATGTAATATATTACACCACAGCGTGATATAGTGTGATTTACTTAATATCGCTGATGTATTTTGGTAATATATAGGTATA
>NW_020868675.1:367377-369877 GCF_003789085.1 Penaeus vannamei
GTCATGAGCGAAGGCCAGGGTGACGGAAAAGACTTGCCACGAGTCCACAAACCTTGCGATTTGATTCATTTGGCACTTAGTAGGGGGCTTTAGTATCATTCCCATCAAAAAACGAATGTGGAATGTAACATACGTAAGCAATGACTGGAAGACACCGTTCGCGCAAATGTAGACAAAATGATGTTTTGCGTGCATAAAAAAATGTAACATTCCCCACATAAGAAAAATACTCTACAGTCTGGGTGGAATGCACACAAGGAGAGAATTACAGGGAAAGGGCCCTTTTAGTTGCACTTTTGTATGACATGATTAATCTGCCAGCTGCTAAATAAGATTACAAGGTTAGCTTTAGAACTGAAAAGAAGTCTGGCAAATATGTATTACCAGAAGTCAGAAAGTATCTTCAATTACATTTTGTTATCATCATTGCCGCTTCATGTTTTTAATCAAACTCTGGCTTATTTTGACAGCCATTTTCACTGCAACTCAACCAAGACTGAAAAATCCATTGTCATAAAGCAGAAACTGTATTGTCCAATGGCAGACCCGCCCCCTTGTCCAACACAGGTCAACACAACATACACACAACCTTCTCTCTCCCTCATACCCATTCCCTCAGAAAAACAAAAAATCCCCTTCATAACATAATAATTTCATCATCTTTTTATACACCGAAATTCAAACAATAACTCCTCCTCCCTCTTTTCTTGACCTAGAATTCAAATCTTAATGCACTGGCAGTCCACCAGGGGCCAGTACCTTCCTTCCTCCCTCCGACTCCAATTCGGGCGAAAACCCCTCCCTCCCTACTCCTTGGCCCTACAACACCCATCTTCCCTCCACCTGGCCCTAAAGCACTCACCTTGATGAACGGCCACATTGCATCCTTGGCCGTCGCAGTACACGAGGGGATTCTCCGTCCATCCATTCTCGTCCGAGCACACGCAGCAGCCCCCCACCATTTCCTTGGGCTCGGATTCTTGCGGCTTCATGTGTCTACCCCCTTCTCACTCAACCCACCAACCATCTTAAGCTCTAATGGCAAAGCTCTAGAGTCGGCTCTTCTGGTATGGGGGGGTGTTGTTGTTATGTTGGTGTTTTGGGTTCACTTTCGAGCCACAACAAAATGGTAGAAAATACGGTTCCAATACTCTAACGTTCCCCGACTCCGAGTGGCTAGACCGGATCCAGGTTTCGGTGTTTTGATGCGGCTTACTTTAGGAATTTTATATTTTGGGATTTTATTTCGATGTCATATTCGTGGGTGTTCGATCACGTTATTCCTTCTCTGGCTTTTGACTTATTTAGATCTGGCGTGCGGTGTTTCTATCCGATTCATTTCAGGATTTACTTCATTATATTTTCTTTTTTTGACATTTTTTGTCTTCTATCTGGTTTCACGGTTGCGTTGGTTTTGAAAATTGTATATACATTTTGTGACTTTAAGGGAAAGCTAGGATTTGAGTTTCGCACTCTCATCTAGATGATTAAGGATCGATCATTTTAGTATTAGAATTGTAAAATATGATGAGTTCTAATGTTTATGTATTTTAATATGTATTTAATGTTTTCGATTAGATACCGTTACGATGTTTGGTTTTGATTCTTTTTATCTTGATTTTCCTATTCTATTTCAAATTAGCTCGTTCATGGTTCGTCATCATTTAATATTGCTGTAATTATATTTTGGATTTGTCGTTGGGTATATGATTATTTTTATTTATTTATTCATTTATCTATTTATTTTGTTATCAGGAGAAAATAGTATATTTCTTCTTTCTTCGCAATGTATTTTCCATTCTTTTTTCCTCAGATCTCCCGCTGGAAGAGCTTAGATTATTTAGGGAAATGTTTTCCTTTCAGGAGGATAGGTAAATATGCTGCTTATTCATGATAGTGTCTTGCGGAATTGTGTTTTCCTCAGACATCCCCGTGGAAGATCTAAGATTATTTTGGGAAATATTTTGCTTTCAGGAGGATAGGTAAATATGCTGCTTATTCATGATGCTGTCTAAAGATATTGTTGAGGTTATTTAGCTTTTTTCGCCTTTAGCATCAATTCATCGCATTTGATATTTTTCGGTTTGGGGTGAATGGAAGCAGTTGATGATACACAGACATCGTAATTTTGTAAGAGAACATAATTTCCTCCAAAAGACATAACACAAAAACACTTTCAAAAGACATATTTGGGATATTAGTACAGATCGCCACAAAAAAATACGAACCCGAGAATACGTTCTAGCCAAAAGCCCGAGGTAAATAACTATTATCTCTAGCAAAATTACTGATCCTTAAAATATAATGTATATTACTTAAAAACAACCAATTACCAAAAACTCTAACTAGAAATATTTTTGAGATATTCAAATATCCTCTATCTTACACATCGAAGAGAAAATACAGTATTTTTACGAGCATAGGTTATACTTCAGAGTTCGAGAGACACTACGGGAGGCGCAAGCGCTGTGTCTCTTAAAAACAAACAAACTTCTCTAAA
>NW_020868675.1:377377-379877 GCF_003789085.1 Penaeus vannamei
TATGTATGTATACAGGTGTGCGTGTGGATATATATATGGTATGGATATATATGTAGGTGTACAATACATTTAAATACATATACGTAAATAATGCACTTACACACATCATATATAGGTTATATGCGTGCTGTGTAGGTATAGTTATATGTAAGCACACGTAAACATCCCGATTTAATAAAATGTCAAAATTTGATTTCCTTTTATCTAACCTTATTCCAAAATGGAATCGAGACGAAACGAGCCGGATGAAGGGTAAAGACATAGCTAATTAAAAAAAAAAAACGTGATTATACCGCTGCTCATTATAATAGGACTGACCTTGCTCACGATGATAGAAATATGAATTACCAAACATTCATATATCATTTCAAACGAAACTTCTCAGAGTATAAATGCAGAATATGTACGTGTTTTGTTCACCTCATGAGATCCCCATACTCATGGTGTGAATTCAGATAACTGGATTTATATCACATCAGTTGATTTTCATTTTGAGGTATTGCTCCATAGCGAGGGAAATTATTCATTTGCTGAAGGTGTACGAAAGGTGTTTTAAAACAAATTGAGGATTACGTTTTATAATGTTGTTATTGGACATGTGGAGAGTCACTCGAAGTAATGACACAAAGGATGTGAGATAAACCGACTAGAATGCCTAAAGCGAAATAGCTATGCGTTATAGAAAACTTAAACCAAGGTACTTGACTTTGTAGTTATGTTTACAAATGTATTTAAGCGTCATGCATACCCCACAAGAAATATCTATGTGTATGTGTGGCCTTCCAGGGTTCTTGCAGGAATAAGCTGAAGAAATTTAAGATTTTTTGAAGACTTTTTAAAGACTTATACCAATTGCTTTTTTCAAGGTACATTTGTCGCTGAATACACACTTCCCCATAATGTGTAGGCCTACAATGACCAATATAAAAATTCATCCCGACATGATTTTACATAGTCTCTGGGATAGATTGCACGATGGAATTATATTTTTACATACGGCTCCTGAGTAAACGGTCGCATAGTTCAGCAAGGGTCAAGGTACATTTGCGTAAACAAAAAGATGTGCCATCCACTCTAAGACATTTTAAAACCTGCGACAGAAAATGCTCCATGTTTAAGACTTTTTAAGGTCTTACATCCCCCCCCCCAAAAAAAAAAGACGTATTAAAGGGCATATGTGAAGTAACAACTGAAAATTTTAAAAAGGGAGAATTAGCTCGCAAACCATCTTTCTAATATGAGTAAAAAGGAATCTGAAAATAATTCCCCAAAATTGATTTATTTCGATTTTCCGAAGTCGAGTTATATTTTCCCGCGAAAATCCGGAACCCGGATGTGTGACATCATTTCCAGAACACGATCACAGCGTTCTCTGCATTCAATACATTGTACATGGCCGACTCACAACAAGACTACAGCGGCAGTGAAATCAGTGGTTTCATCGGATTATTCCGACGAGAACATTGGTACAACTTCTTCAGAGGGTGCCTACATCTCCGACGAGTTGGAAGAAGAAGAGGAATATCAAGGGTTGATGGTTGCTGGACCGTACATGCACGAGCCCGACGCTGCGGATGTCGTGGAAGTTGTGCCAAACTAGCCAGACATGGAGTGCGTCCAGACCCGAGAGATTGATAAAATTGGTAATTTCTAAATTATTTTTTATAGTCGAACGTGTGATCCCGCTTCTGTATGGTACAAAATTTCTGCAGGCTGAGCAATCTCTTGTCTGCGCCTGTGGCGCAGGCCTACATCCATTCGCGAGTGGAGGGGCATCGGTATTTATTTGTGTTGTGCTTTTTGGGGTGTACCTACCCTAACTTTGTGTAGTATTACATGCACACTTGCAATGCAGTCGGCACACTGTGTCGTACTCACGCAATGAATGTTTGCTACGCCGCCAAGCAAAAGTGTTCTCTCAGAGTTTGTTTTGCGCTGTTGTGATCATGACAAATATAAATTGGAAATGGCCTACCATTTTGCAAATCACATGTCGTAAGCAATTCTGTTCGCAAAGCAATCGGGCTCGAAGTGTTTCAGGCAAAGTACGCTGGTTGGCACAGGCTGAAAGTTGCTCGGCTTGGCATACACAAAACGTGTCCATTTCCTTGCTATTTTGCGGTCTTTTGGCCATTCAAATAGCAGGTGACATGAATAGGAACAATGAATTGCTCACAACGCCGCGGCATCCTTTGTTACAAACTTTAATAGCTTGAAACTGGGACAATTCCATGATATCCTTGACTCGCGAGTGAATTGTGTGTTTCACGCTATTCAACAAGATTCTCCCTGGTTCTGGGAATGACGTCACAACCGGGGATTGCCGAAGACCGCCGGGTTTTGCATCTTCGTTTCCTAGGGCGTTGCTATGGGATTTTTGGGGATACCAGAGGGTCTCTTCGATTTTTTTTTTTTTTTTTTTTGCATGAATAGGCTAAGCATACATTATTGAACAATATTCAAAGAAAAAACAATGCACGATAATTACTTCACATATGCC
>NW_020868675.1:392377-404877 GCF_003789085.1 Penaeus vannamei
TTGATTGGCCTGTGCCATAGTAAAAAACATTGAGGACATTGCATTACTTTGTGTATTTGTGAACAATTACAAAAGTTTGGAATACAGGTGGATCATTATTTTTTGGTATTATTGGAAAAAGGCATCACCAAAGAATCTATGAAAACTAACATTAAGCCTTGAAGATATTTAATTAATGATCAGCTTTCATTAAAAAACTTGTCGTGCAAATGAATAGTAATGAAGTTATCAAAATAAATAAAAATAATATTAAAAGGAGGTGAGATTCACATGATTGCTAAAAGAATACTGACCAAATTCTCCACTGCGCATGCACGGGGTCTCTCATGCTCATTCTGTTCCTGTTATTTCACCTGTGACGTCACAGCCAGGGTCATGATTTTATTAGCAAATTGTTTGGCAGTTAATTTAATAACCAACAGGGAAACAAGGCATGAGGAAACAGTCAGTGAATGAACATTAACTAAGATAGAAGCGACGAAATTCAATTTTCAAATTAGTCTCATGATGGCTTCGTTGTGTGTAGGGTGTCATATCAAACCATCCGAAGTTATAAAAATTTGTTTTGAAGACAATAAGGCTAGCTTGAAACTATTACATAAACACAGAGTGCACCCTCTGAAGTGCTTTGCAAGTAGCCGTCGCGACATCACTCGTGCTCACGTAGGTCTCTCTGACGCTCCCACTGCCTCAAGCCACTCTATTGATATCGACAACTCTCACTCTGACCCCTCTTCTGCATAGATATGTTGTAAGGTTTATTTTCACTGGATTGGGCTAGATGTACAGTACTTCGCATGCGTACGAACAGCATGTGGAAGTGCCCGATGCCATCTCTGTCTGACACTCTCTCCTGCTGTGAATAAATGTTTTCCTGGGCAGGGGTTGAGTGGCACAGCCCCCTGCATTAGACAATATAGTGACTTAATCAGCATCATGATTACAGCAGAGATCGAGAATTCCACACTGCACACGCATGATATCATGAGTGGCGCAATTTTGGTATGGAAAAGACATTCTAGCCATTTCCGACGGAAATGAACACCAGAATCAATGGAACCAAAACAATAGAAATCAATAGAATCTAGTTTCATGCCTAGAAGCGTTGGTGTTGTCTTTTTCCAAAATTACCTATTTTTTAAGATATTACCAATGAAATCAATAACCTCTCTTAGTATAATTGATTTGGGGTATTTTTATATAACTAGGTAATGCATTTAGGATAATTTTCCACAATACCTTCACATAACCATTTGCAACAATTTTGGTGTTAATGCTGTTACTCCTCCTACCCTCCCACTGATACCTTTCATGCGCTCCCCTGTTTGTCGCTAATGGTAATGGGGTTCCATGGCATAATTTTTATATATTTGGATAGTAGAGAGTGAGAAGAATCCATCAATACCAAAATCATTAGCATTTAACATTGCTGTACTCTCAATCTGTCATTTTTTGTGGCCAAAATTCGGACAGTTATAATTTTTAACAGTAATTGTTTTACACAGGTAATTAATTGCCAAAAGGTTAATTTTTTATCTGTTTGCAAATATTTTTGATAAATTATGAAGAATAACTTCGGTAAGTATTGGTATTGTGTCTTACAGAATTGCCAAAGATATCTTTCAAACATACAAAATGACATTGAAGGAATTTAAGTTGAACTTTGAAGTGTTAGTCAACAATTGCAATTATGCATATTCTCTGTAAAGATAATGTTTATATGTATGTCAGGAAATGAAAAACTGTTTAGTGCCAGGTTCAATGGTAGAGCTATTATCCTCTGTTAAATTATGCACACTTGTCAAAAGCGTATTACCTACAGGAAAAAAAAGGTGTAAACAAAGTTATTTTGAGTGTAGATATATGGTAGCCTGTGTTTTTTATTATGATATAGTTATCTATTTGTTCCTTTTATCTATTGGAATTTTATGTGCAGAATTTTTGGATGCTGTTTATGTATATAAAATTTTGATTTATTTCTTTGATGTAAGCTTGAAAATTTGAAATTGAAACATTTTTGGAATAAAATTTACCATCCTTCATTTATTTATAGCATTATTTTATCTTAATGTCACAGCCATTCTGTTATGTGTGAGAAATCATTGCTATATATTTTCTAATAGTATAGCAGTTTTAGCAATATAGTGATTAAGATGTAGAAATAGGAAAAAAAGATGCAGAATTACTTTTTCAACGGATCAGATTGTGATCAAACTTTACCTTTCAGGACAAAAACAGAGAAAAAAATGACAGAAAAAAATTGGTCAAAAGAAGATTTAAAACACTTAGACAGTTATTTATGTGAACATAGCTATATAGAGGGATACCAAGTGACAAACAGTGATGTGACAGTCTTAACCTCATTACGAGGAGTCAATATATCAAGTTTTGATCACTTGCGGAGATGGATAAACCATATACAAAGCTTTGAAAATGAGAATCTTAGTGGAAAATTTTTAAGTGTTGATGAAATACTAAGTAATGTGAAGAGACAGGGGAGTCAGGTAGGTGCCAGTGCATCCCAATATTTTTTATTTAGTGTTTGGCTCTGTATTGCACAAAAAAGATATATATATATATATATATATATATATATATATATATAATATATATATATATATATATATATATATATATTAATTCACATGTACTTGCAAAATAACTATTTTCATTATATATTTAGACAGTGTGTTTAGTGTTGTTGTACATTTTTTTCCCTTTCTTTTGCTTTTAATCAGACTAATAGAAAAGAAACATTTATTTAAAAGTGACTTAAATAAATTACATATAAGATTCATTCACTTCTATGATGATTTCATTGAATCAACACATTTGGTATCAGCAATAAATGTAAAATATGTATGGGGATAGTTCTGTATAATTTCAAGTGCTTGCGTGTTTTTATTTTATTATTATTATTATTATGACTTTTTCAAATATCATTTTTATCCCTCCTGGCTCCAAAATGTCTGGCTATGCTTTTGGACACACAAAATAGAAATTTTCTCGTTAGAATTGGCATTTGTAAATAGCTTATATATTTTGTGTGTATTTATATGCAATATATGTATATATTTTTTTCTTTTCTTCTCTCTTTATTTATTTTACAAAATACTAAATTGTGCTGTTGAACTCGTGCAGATTCAGAAATGACAATTTGCTTCCATGACTAAAGTTTTGATTTGAGGTAATTCTCTCTCTGCCAAAGGGAAACCCAGATAGCCAGGTCACCCGAGATAGCTTATAGTGTGCTCTTTCTTAGTTGGTCTCTCTTGCCTTCCAAATCCGTCTTAGCCATCCAGAAGAACATGCATGGATTATAGACTCTCACTGTGTTGTAACTGATAGTCGGAACTATGTAAATGGAGGGTGACTGTCTCTTGGGGGTTTTAGATATTTAGGTGTTTACTTTTTTTCGTTTTATTTTACATTACCTACTAATCCAAGATGTTTTATTGTCACTTAAACCAATGCTCTTTGTGAAGAGTAAAATATCCTAGCAAAATCACTACTAAAATAAAAATTAATGGCACAGCATGTAGTTAAAAAAAAAATAACAGAGCAATGATAACAGTACTGATATTAATGATTTCAAAATATATATCACTTAAGCCCCAAATTTAAAAAAACAACTCAAGTATTCCATTCTGTTTATCATTATTGCCTTTCACTTTATTATAATTTAGTGGTAAGGGAACAGAGACTAATTTGCGTTATCTTCCCTTTCCCTCCCCCTTCTGTTTTTTTGTCTTCCCCGTTTTCTACCTGCCCCCCTCCCCCTCTCCTCTTGTTTCCTGTTTTCCCCGTTTCCTCCCGCTCCCGCTCGCCCACTTCTTGTTTCCTGTCTTCCCCGCTTCCTCGCTCTCCCGCTCGTCCACTTTTTGTTTCCTGTGTTCCCCGTATTTCCCCGCCCCCTCTTTTGTTTCCTGCCTTCCCCGTCCCGTCCTCCTCCTCCCCCTCCCGTCCCCTCCCGTCCCCCTCCTTCCCCTTCCCCCTCTTTCCTCCTCCTTCCCTCCCCTCCAAAGGCCAACATGACCCCGGAGGAGAGGACGCAGCTGGTGACGCGGCGGCTGGACGAGGTGATCGGCGAGGAGCGCATCCGGGCCATCTTGAAGGAGAGGCCCCTCAAGATCTACTGGGGCACGGCTACCACGGGCAAACCTCACGTCGCCTACTTCGTGCCCATGACCAAGATCGCAGACTTCCTGAAGGCCGGCTGCGAGGTGAGTGGCCCCACACGTGCCGGTGGGAGATAATAGGGGTTTACTGTCTTTTCTTATTATTATTATTATTATGGGACATCTTTGTGCAGGTCAAATAGAAATAGCCCATGTCTGAGCTGTTGTTTTTTTTTGCGCTTGTCAAATGATGGTAGCTGATATTTTTCATTATTAGTGTGAGTGAGCATATTGTTTAATTAATCATTGTTTATTGCTCGTTTCTTGTCATCATCCCTTTTCCGATATATAAAATTTTGAATTATTACTTATTCCCGTTGCTTATCACTATTTTATTATTGGCATTTTTCCTTTTCATTCTTATTCCAATCTGATATTACCCCCCTCCCACACATACATATGCACATCAGTCAAAACCGTTTTCCTCTCACCTCTAACCTGTCACTGCAGACGACCGTAGTTATAAGCTTCACCACATCGTTTTAAACCTTTCATCACCACAGGTCACAATCCTCCTGGCCGACCTGCACGCCTACCTGGACAACATGAAGGCGCCATGGGAACTCATAAAATTCCGCACGCAGTATTATGAAGCAGTTATCAAAGCCATGCTCAGGGCGATTGGGGTCTCCCTGGAAAAGCTACATTTTGTTCAAGGTGAGTCTAGTGTTTGGATGAGTCTGTTTTCTGTTTTATTACAAAGAAGTATTATGTATGTTTGTCCGTCTATGTGTGAGCTAAAGTTTAGTAAATCCATCAGTCATGGACAGTTTATACATGTTTAAAAATAGGCTATTAATTTTCATTTTTCTTCAGTAATGATATATCAGATTACATAAAAGGTACTGGTGTACAAAAAACAACAAATATTTATATTATCCTTTTTTTTTATTTTCCAGGCACAAGCTACCAGCTAGGATCCAAATTTACGGACGATGTATACAAGCTCTCTGCCATGGTAACAGAACATGATGCCAAGAAAGCGGGCGCCGAGGTGGTAAAACAGATCGAGGCTCCATCTCAGTCTGGGCTCCTGTACCCGGGCCTGCAAGCCCTGGACGAGGAGTATTTGGGCGTGGACGCACAGTTTGGAGGCGTCGACCAGCGTAAGATCTTCACCTATGCCGAGAAATACCTGCCCAAGATCGGGTACCAGAAGCGGTCTCACCTCATGAACCCCATGGTCCCAGGGCTCACCGGGGGCAAGATGTCTTCATCGGAGGCGGACTCCAAGATCGACCTCCTGGACTCCGCTGAAGCTGTGGAGAGGAAGCTGGGGGGCGCCCAGTGCGAGTCCTCTAACCCAGACAATGGTGTGATGTCTTTCGTCAACTACGTAGTGTTTCCCATTCTGGAAGGACAGGGCCATACCCTGGAGCTTGCCACTGGGCAGAGCTTCTCCTCCTTTGAACAGCTGAAGGAGGAGTTTATTGCCGGAAAAGTAGAAGGCGAAGAGCTGAAGAAATGTGTAATTAAATTCTTGAACAAGCTGCTGGACCACATCCGCAAGGAGTTTGACACTCCGGAGTTGCAAGAACTCACAGAGAAGGCCTACCCATCGCCCAGTAACATGCCAGCACCTGTACCAACTCAGATGGACGAAACCAGGAAGGTGGACCTCACCATGGAGGGCCTCAGCCTCGATGACAGGATCAATCTAATGACACAGAATCTAGCCCAGCCACCCCCAGCCACTCTATCCACAGCTATGACTACATCCCCGCATGTCTTATGGATGGTCCCAGTTACAGGGAGACCAGATGTTGGGCTTCTGGGTCAGGTGGCAAAAGTGCGGGACTTCGTAGCTGCTGGATGCAAGGTGACCGTGTTGGCTTCAGATGTTCTTTCACATCTGGATGCCTGTCAGTCACCTTGGGAAGTCGCTGGTCACAGAGCAAACTTTTTGCTGGAGCTCCTCAAGGCTGCCTTGACGGCAAATAATGTCCCGTTAGAGAACATTAGCTTCGTGAAGGGAAGTGATTTCCAGAAAAATGAAGCTTACGTCTTGGATCTGTACAGGATGACTGCCCTTGTGACATGCAAGGACTCCACTGATGCTGTCACAGGTGTTGTCAAGGATCCAAACCTCCTCTCTGCACATTTGTACCCAGATATGTTAGCACTCGACGAGAAACACTTACAGGTTAACATGGCTTTTGGAGGAGCGAAGCTAGCACCCGTGTTCCAGTTTGCAGAGAAACACCTACCAGTTGTGGGTGGCAGCCCTCGCACCCATCTCCTGGGTGAAGAGATGCCGTCCTTATTAAACAGAGCCGCCTTAACCCCGGAGGAGGAGTACATTGAGCTAATAGAGCAGGAGTCACAGATCAAAAAGAAGATCAAGTCTGCTTTCTGCGAGGAAGGAAACACAGAGTTTAATCCAGTTTTATCTTTGGTGAAGGTTATAATAATGCCTCTTCTCGGGGAAGAAAAGTTCAAGATCTCCCGTAGTGCTGAAAATGGTGGCGACTTGGAGATTGCCTCGTTTGAATCACTCGTGGAACAGTTTAAGAACAAGGGTATACATCCAGGTGACCTGAAGAACTCTGTCACGGAATACCTCAAGAGACTAATCCTGCCTGTGCGGAAGTCAGCAGAAACGCCATCTATGAAGAAACTTCAGAACCAAGCCTTCCCTCCGCCTCCCAAGAAGGCCAAGGGACCTCCTAAGGCCGCCGGCAGCGAGGAGTTCGTGCCTTCCAAATTCAACATGGTGGTCGGCAAGATCGTCGAGGTGTCCCAGCACCCGGACGCAGACGCGCTGTACGTCGAGAAGATCGACATTGGGGAGGCGGAGCCGAGGACGATTGTCAGTGGCTTAGTCAGATACGTGCCCATAGAGGAGATGCGCGACAGGATGGTGGTGGTGTTGGCGAATCTGAAACCGGCCAGCATGCGAGGCGTGAAATCGGCAGGGATGGTACTGTGTGCGTCAGCAAGCGAGCCCCCCGCCGTCGAGCCTCTCGTACCTGCGCCGGGAAGCAAGCCGGGGGATAGAGTCCTAGCCGAAGGATACAGCGGCGAGCCAGATCCTGTATTGAACACCAAGAAGAGCGACGCCCTCGCCAAAATGTTGGAAGGATTCAAGACTGACGCGGCGCTCACAGCCACTTGGAACGGCAATGTTCTCAGCACCGGCAGCGGTCCGGTCACAGTCGCGAGCCTAAAAAATACCCCGATTAAATAATGTGTTAGTTTCTCATGCGTAAATATTTGTTGATATTAGATATAGACTTCAAAGATATAAATATATTGAGAATGTCGGTAATGTTTTAAAATGTTTTTATACCAACAGCGATTGTTAGTGTTATAAATCATACCTGAAATGAAGCTTTAAAAAGTTTTTGTACTCATTTGTAAATTATTTCATAAAGTCTGCACATAAACATTTTTTAAAGGTTTATCTATCATTTCTCCAAATCTTGAGGCTGTCATTTAAAAGGTGTTATCGTTGAATACATTTCCAGCATTTATATGTGTAGATTTAAAAAAGCAAGTCAGGGGTGTTTATTTCTACGTGGGGCGTTTTTTGGACGATATTTAATTGTCACACTGATAAGAATAAAAAAGATTCGGAATCAGACATTTCCCTCATATAACCTTAGTAATATATATATTTCAAAAGTTAATAAATGTGTGCAGAACAAAAACGTGTAATCTTTTTCCGTTACACAAAGAGCACAGTAGCATTTCCCAAAATTGGCAACTTGCGACCTGGAAATATTCTCTTAAAATCTTGACGCCCAGATTTTCCGCCTGACTTCACGTTGAACAATCAACCCGTTCCTTATATGGAGCCACGCTTAACATCCTCTATCAATATAAGTACTGGGTGATTGGAATATAAATGTAAGATTTAGTAGAACATGGATTATTACAAAACCATTGATCCTTGCCTAATACTCATATTCTAATGTGTTTCAATTATTCTGTATGAAGTTGATATACATGCAATATAGTTTTGCTATTTCTTTGCATATAATATAATATATATATATATATATATATATTATATATATATATATATATATATTATATATATATATATATATATATAATATATATATTATATATATAATTATATAATATATAATTATATAATATATAAAAAGTATATACACGCGTATGTTACCGTATAATAGCCGCACATGTATACATGCATGTATAATACAGTATATTGATTTATGAATGTACGTAGATATATATGTGAAGATATTTTGATAGAAAGATAAAGTACCCCTCGATAAGTCTTGGCTTTACGATATACTGCCAAAATAAATCAAATGGCAATTTAATATGTTTCCACGTGACCGAATTTCATAAGGACAGAAATATCAGGCACAAAGATGTACATTTTATTAGTCTCCAAAAAAAGAAGACATATGCCCGGAACTCCTCATCTCTTCCTCCTCCCCAGCTTTCTCGAATGCCTCTCCTCTTCCCTTCACTTGGACAAACGAACCATCAGGGCGAAATAGGAGTCGTACACCCAGTCGGGGAAGTGCGTGGCCAGGAAGAGCGTGAAGTACATGAGCGGGTCCATGGGGTCGTACCGCGTCTGTGGGTGTTGCTGAGTCAGGGCTTCTGTGAAGGCGGTTATCACTGGACTGATGTCGCTGGCCTGTTGAAGAGGAGAGAGGGTGAGGGTCTGAGCGTCCAGTAAGGTTCTGGGAGTGTGGTTGGTGCGCGCGGAATTGAATCTGGATGGGGGGTGGTGGTGGTGGGATGTGACTTGAGGGAGAACTGGAGGGTGGGAGAGGGAAAGAGGGAGGGAGAAAGGGCAAGAGAGAGGGAGAAACGGAAAGAGAGAGAGAGAAAGAGAAAGAGAGAGAATGAAAAACAAACCCACAAATGGACACACTAACCCCTTTGTTCCTGATGTTCCTCATGAAGGTCTCGACCCTCTTGCGACCCGCTTCACCGTAGTCACTCTTTATTTCCTCGTCCAGGGAAAGCCACATCTTGTCAACCTCCTCCTTCAATGCTTCCTCTCGGGCGAAGAGTTCCGTGCCTGTAGGAGGAAAAGGGTATGGATTATGAAGTGTTCTGGAAGAGGGATGGTACATGGAATCCAATATATTATGATTTTTTCCTATTTGTCTTTGTCTGTATGTTCTTCCCAGAAAGGTGTTTCAGCCTTCGATCTAATATGCATGACCATTTTCATTATCACAGGAGAGACAATGACTGAAAACAAATTTTGATTGAAGAGTGCTAGTGAACTCTAATTACAACATTACTTGACGGTATAATGCATAACTCACCACTGCCGAAGTTCCCTGGCTCAATAAGGCACACTTTGACACCCCAAGGACGCATTTCCAGCCTGCAAGAGGGAGAAAATAGTTAGGAAAGTCTTTAAATTCTCAATGAAGAGCCTTAATTGCCACTTTTATTCTGGAAGATTTGCCACTCCTTTGCCCTCTTATTCTGGCTACTACTCCAATAATTCTTTTTTCGTCTTCGTAAAATGCCGTTACCTAAACTTCCCTTTCTTCTCCCCCCCCGTATATCACCTTATTCTGGCTACTACTCCAATAAGTTTCACTTCCGAAAAATGCTGTCACCTAAACTTCACCCCCCACTCCAGTATCTCGCATCTTTTCATCACTTTCGCTCTTCTCTTATCCCCGTCCCCTCCCCATCCTGGCCTTTCATCTTCTCATCTCACTTTTCTTCTCCCCTTTCTCCCTCTCTTCCCCTCTGAAAGGGCCGTTGAGTTACAAACAGTACAACCCTTCCTTATCTAAACTCGACCCACGCTTGTCTGCTCTCTTCTCCCTTGGCTCTACCTTCTAAGTTTGCTTCGGGCTTTCCTCTGAACCTCACCCTCACCTGGCCTCCACCTTCGTCTGAGTTTCACCTCACCTAAGCGCATCATTGAAGCCCTCCACGGCGTATTTTGATGCGTTGTAAGCCGCCAAGAGCGGGGCGCAGAATCTTCCTGCCACGCTCGCCACGTTCACGATACGACCTGCCAGAGGGTAAATGATCCGTACTTGTATTTAATAAACCGACAGGACGCATTAGATATGATTATTGCCTCATGATGAGGAATTTAGGAAGATTAATATTCGTTACACGTGAAAAAATAATAAGTAAAATTTTATATTGCAAAAATTATTTCCTGAACAAATTTGGAATGACCCAGCCTGACCTCTCGCACGACGCACCAGGGGCAGGAAGGTCTTGGTGGCCGCTATGACACCAAAGAGGTTGACCTCCGGGTCCTTCCGGAAGTGCTCTTTGCTGATCCACTCGACTGGCCCGATGGTGCACACCCCGGCGTTGTTCACAAGACCCCATAGTACCTCTGGGGGACAGGGGGGGGGGGTAATCATGGTGATAACAGAGACTGTAAAAGTAGCAATGTTGATAATGGTGATAAGAACAACAATATTGGTATTAATGGTTAAGGAGATCGAGATCAGTGGTAATGAAAAACATGACGGTGGTCTCTTTCCCCAGATCCCATACCTCCGGCCCTCTCCACCTTTCCAAGTTTACCTCCTTCCCCACTCTTCCTCCTGTCTTCCCCAATCATCTCCCTTTCACCCTATCCCAGACCCCAATTTACATTCACCTCCAACGGGCAGCAGTGACTTGACTTCTTGCAATGCACGGTCGAGTTGGTCCTGCTTCGTGACGTCGGCCTGAATCACATGAAGCCGTTTCGAGTGTTCGTCTCGAAGCTTCTGAATCCCAGCGCCCTCAGAGCGGAGGCAGAGTGCGAATACACGGAAACCCTGTGTGAGATGGGGGAACTTTTACTCATCACATTAGATATTCATTTATGTATAACAACACACACACACACACGTGCATGTGTGTGCGTGTATACTTGTTTGTATATGTATATGTATATATATATGTGTGTGTGTGTGTGTGTGTGTGTGTGTGTGTGTTGTGTGTGTATGTGTGCGCGCGCGCGCGTATGTGTGCGTGTGTGCACGTGTGTACGTGTGTGTATGTGTATGCGTGTGTGTGTGTGTGTGTGTGAGCTTGTATACTCGTGCGTGTGTGAGTAAAAAAAAAAAAAAAAAAAAAAAAAAAAATATAAATATATATATATATATATATATATATATATATATATATATATATATATATATATATATATGTATGGGGGATGAATGTACACACGCTATAATACTGAAAATTTGTTATGCAGTTGACTTACCAGCTGGTGTAAACGGATAGCCAGAGCGTTGCCGAAGCCTGTGTCACAACCTGTTATCACAACAGCCTTCCCGGTCGGCGACACCTGCGGGGGAAACAAGCGCTGTGTAGTGACTTGCATAATGTTTATAATACGTATATATAACCGGTGAACTTAAGTATTAGAGTAGTAAAAATATCTCATAAATACCACAGTCAGCTTGTTCTTCATACGTAAGCATGAATACAACAGAAAAGTAAGATACTGTTCTTTTTCCTTTTTCTTTTTCTTTATTTATCTATTTATTTGTTTATTTTTAAGAGAAAGTGAGAGTGACAGCTTGAAAAAGTACAAGGGCAGTCATTGGAATGGCTGTCCTATTGAAGTTAAATCTGGCGAATCTGGAATCTACACTGATTCTCCCATTTTAGCAGACAAGTTCGCATCTTTCTATGTTCCTGTTATTAGCATCCTTATAAATATTATTATATTACAAATCACTATCATCACTAATGTCATTAACGTCATTATTTGTATTATTATCGTCGTTGTCATTATCATTATTAATTACTATCATCATTCTCATTAATTATTATCATTCTTATTATCATTGATCAAAATCATTTTCATTATTAACATTTTTATCCTTGATCAAAATTATCTTTATCATTACCACTACCATTACTATTATAATCATTATCATTATGTTATTATTATGATCATTGTTACTATTATTATTAGTATTATCATCATAATCATTTTCATTATTATTATCATCATAATCATTTTCATTATTATTATCATTATTACCATTGTTACCATTATTATCATGATTATCATCATTATTAGTATTAGTATTAACATCATTAGTATTATTACTGTTATCATTGTTGTTATTATTATCATTATTGTCATTGTTATTAACATTATCATTATCATTATTATTGTTATTAACATTATTATTATCATTATTATTGTTATTAACATTATTATTATCATTACCATCGATCTTAAGGTTATGTTCATTATCACCATTATTATTATTATTATCAATATTATCATAATTACCAAAATCATCATTATTGCTGCTACAATTATCACCATTAGTATTATTATCTCTATCAATATGACTTGTTATTATTACATTATCATTATTATTTTGT
>NW_020868675.1:414877-449877 GCF_003789085.1 Penaeus vannamei
TTTGTAAAATAAAAAGACAGGAAAGATGTCAGATAATTACTTATTGAATGATAAATATCAGATGATATATGTCACATGGGATCAATAGTATTTTAGTCTAATTCTACTCATGTAATGTTCCAAGTATCTACTGTAGTTATGTTTTATGTACTGTGAGTTTCTATGTAGTACTGATTCACTCATTGCTTCTCAAATGCTTTCAGTATAGCTAACTCTTTTTTTGCGCTGATATATGACATATGAAGTGATTAATGATAATTTTATGCTGAAGAGTGAAATATATAATTTTGATATTATGAAAAGATAGATTTAAAAATATAGATATAATTACTGAAAAAAATTATAGCGAGTAGTAGATCAACACATACAGATGACAGCATTTTGATTTATAAACATACTACCAGATGTACTACACAAACACAAAAAGTAGAATAAACAAAATTAGGAAGCTAATTACTGAATACTAGTTATTAATTCCTTTCCTCTCCCCTTCTCTTGAATCTCAGGTGGCAAGCTACTTCAATGCCATCCTCAAGAAGAAAGCAGAATGCAACCAACTGCCAGATACCGCCAGGAAGAAACAGCAGATCAATATCAAGGATAACTTCTGGTTGGTCACGCCAAGGTCCAAGACAGCGATTGAAGCCTGGTTTAAGGACCTGGCAGGATCAAAACCCCTAATGGCTCTTGCTAAGAAGGTGTGTCTTTTTAGAACTTATGGGTGGGTCATTTTTGCAAGATGGGCAGACGTGGTATGCTGGGAAAAGCAAAAATAACTGTCCAAATTATTTTAAATTGCTTTAGTGGATGTCTTTCAAGAGCTCAGAATAAGTGGTATGGTGTGAAATTAGGAGAAAAGTACCAACATCATGTTTTAATGATTTTCAGAAATTGTTTTACTGGGTGTATTCAGAATTTCATAATTAGAGATTATAAAAGCCAGGAAATATATTTTTTTATCCTATCTGTTTATTTACTCGTTTATTCATTTATTAGTTTATTTATTATTTCTTTTATCTTTTCCTTTCCAAAATAGGTCCCTATCTTCAGCAAAAGAGAAGATATGTTCCTCACACTGTGTGAGTACTCAGTGCCAATGCTGCGGGCAACATGGTTCATCAAAATGACCTCGGCGTATCACGAATCCAAGGTGGCTGAGTCCAAGATCAAGAAGAGACAGCAACCAGATATAGCACAAGGTAAGGAAGGAAGAACAAGAAAATGAGGAAAAAAGAAAATGTTTGAAGTAAGCAATATTACAGTTGCTAAAAGAAAGGCAGGGCTGTGGCAAGATAATACAAGGCAAGGACAAAAATAATACAGAAAACAAGATTTAAAATGGAATGGTCACTTTTCTTTCTATGATTTTGACAAGAAGGCACAGAAAGCATTTATGAGCATAAGCATCAAAGAGAAAAAGTCCTGTTTTAGATAGGAACCCTTATGTCCGTCTCTTCCCAAAAAAGCTATGTCCCAGTTATAGGTTTGTAAATTATTGTAGGAATTTTTGGTGTTGTGGAATTCCTTTGTAAAAAAACTAATTAAGATATTTTGAATATTTGAACTGTGTGTAGGATTAAGTATGGTAGGTAATCATAAAATCCTTAGTGCCATTTGAAACAACAAGCTGCCAGTCATTATTTTGATGTTATGATTAATTTTTAGCCTTGAAATATTTGGTTTATTAGTAAGATACTTTTAAAAATGTATTTTTTGTGAATTACTAGTAACAGAAATATTTTTTCTCTTCATTCTCCTTTCCCCTCTCAGGTTTAAGTTTTTATTATATTTGATTTATATAATCTCCAAGAATTAGCTTGAAAAACAGACAAACAGAAATATGGTTTACATGAAGTTAGGGTATTTTATATTTGTTCATCCTTTCCAAAAAGAGGATTAATTAATTTTTTTCCTTCCAGATTGGACCCAAACTCTAACGCGGCTCCTGCGAGAACAGCTCAACAAAATTGCCGAGATGTACCTGGGCAATCCAAGTGCATCCTCAACAACACCCTCAGCCTCTTCCACCCCAAATGCAAATACCCCTGGAGGGTCGCTGTCATCCTCTAGCACAGTGTCATCTTCTTTGCCCTCAACGACGCAACCACCCCAGTCATCACCCCATAACCAAGGTGTGTGTTGGTAAAGAGAGAGAGAGAGAAAAATAGTTTATATATTGGTAAAAGTGAAGCCAGTTGAATTAATAAGGTATGAATAATGATCAAGGAATGATGAATAATCTCTTTTTCTGTATTTCTTGTTAATTCCTTTTGTGAGGTCACTGGCTTAGTGTTGATCTTTTGCTTAGGAGTTTCATACTCTCTGAGGGGCCCATATCATCATCATCATCATCATCATCATCATCATCATCATCATCTTCATCTTCATCTTCACTTCATCTTCATCTTATCTTCGTCTTCGTCTTCGTCTTCGTCTTCGTCTTCGTCTTCATCTTCATTATCATTATCATTATCATTATCATCATCATCTTCTTCTTCATCATCGTCATCATCATCATCATCATCATCATCATCATCATCATCATCAATTATCACTTATCACTCATCATAATTTTTATTTATTGATATAGTTCAAAATTTTCCTCTGAACACCTTCTCGATTTCTCTCTGTCTTCTTTCCTACCAATCTTCTCTGTCTCTTCGTTCCATATTTGACCAATCTCCCTCATCAGGACTCTCAGGATCAGGGAGTGGAATGCCAGGAGCCGGGGGGCAAGGACAGACCACCCAGGCCCAGCTTACCCACTGTCTGCGCAATTGGAACTACTGCCTCCAGTTGGCGCATTTCATGTACCAGGTATGCATACCTGAGTTGTTTTAGTTTGAAGCTAGTGTCAGGTTTAAAACATTTTTTATTCATTTTTTATTTTTATTTTTTTCTGGTCACAAGTAATGTGGATCATCATTCCTTACATAGTGAATTTATTTTTACATTTACATTTAGAATGAGTCTACATCAGGGGTTTCCTGCATAGTAACACATACATTGTTATTTTTTAGGAAGGATTGTTGGACAGACAGGAACTCCTGGAATGGGTTGTGGAAGCATTTGTGCGATGGCGCAACAGTGAACATGACGTCATCCTGAGAGTCGTCTTGCCTTTGCCACTACAGTACCTGGATGAGATCACACAGTCCGAGTATCTCTCACGAAAATTGGCCCACTATTCCTCCGCCAAACTAGCACAGTTGTGTCATGATTCAGGCTATTCCTCACCAAGACCACAGTCTCCTGTTAATCAGCCTAGCAATGGGTAAAGTATAATAAGAAATCAATAAGAAGAGAAATTCAACTCCTGTAGTGTCTCTAGTCAGATTAATCTCTTTTCCAGGAGGGGACATTGTGAGAGATATTTATTATATTTTGTTTTTCATATTTTAGTGACTTTATTTTCCATTATGGTAGTATTGATACATTAGTTCTAAAATAAAAAGACTTACTCTTTCAGACAGCTTGTTTATTTTTCTCTTCTGTATCTTCTAAAAACATTTCTGATGTTTTTTGAATCACAATGTGAACATCATGTAAAATTAATGTATTGCAGAGTTGGCGTGGGAGTACCAGGGTCAGGAAGCAGTCAGCCAGCAGGCCCTCCCGTTAACCCCCTTGCATCAACCTTCCAAGAGCTCCTACTCTGCCACCAACACCGTCCCATCATTCTTGCTACATCATGCTTCATACAGGTAAACATTTTAATCAGATTAAAGTAAATGGTGGATAACATTTTTCATGAGAAAGTTGACTTACGCTCGTATTTTTGTTTCTTTGCGTAAAATTAGATGAAAGCATAGAGCAATTGGTCATGTAAATCATCATTCTAGTTTTTAAAGCCTTTTGAATACTTATAGAGGACTTGCAAACATTTCATTTTACTGAATTCATTCATTTCCTACTGACAATATCCCTCAAGATATAAAAGGGGCAATGCTAATAGTGAAATAAATATCTGTCTTTCCAGGCTATAACATTAGACTGCCCAACGGCACTGGTGTGGAACAATGCAGGGGAAGGCAAGGCCACCTCTTGGCTTACAGGTTCTCCATTGGACCTCCTCCCGTGCCCACCCTCAGATCTGCCTATGCCTCCTAGATACAACAACCAGCAAGTCAGGTGAGTAATATTTTCACTTTTATTAGGTGCAGGAGTACTGTGTGATTCATCCCGTCCATTTGTATTTATATTAAGTGATCCTGTTATATCTTGTTTTTTTCCTTCTTAGAATACTTAGTATTATCATTAATGTGATTATTACCATTATTATTATTGTAACTTGATTTTATCTTTACTTAGAGCCCAACTGAGACTCATGGAGGAGCACATTCGCCAACGAAGTCGAGCGGCAGAGAATAGATGGTCTCTTGACAAGTATGCTGTCAATGTTGCAGGTGAGGACAGGTGCATTTTTCACTTAGTCTTGTACTTTCTCTTTGATGCTACTCTCTCTTCTCTTCTCTTGTCTTTCCTCTCTCTCTCTCTCTCTACTTTCTTCTTCATCTTTTTCTCTCCTCACTCCTCTTTCTTCTTCTTCTCCTCTTCTCCTTTCTCCTCTTTCTTCTCCCTTCACTCCTCTGTCCTCTCTGTTTCTCCTCTCTCCTCTCTCCTCTCTTTGCTCCTCTCCTTTTCTCCTCTTTCTTCTGTCTTCTCCTCTCTCTCCTCTTTCTTCTCTCTCGCCTTCTTTCTTCCTGTCTCCTCATTCTTCTCTCCTCTCCATCTCTCCATCCACTCTCCTTTCCTTTCCTCTTCTCTGTTATCCTCTGCTCTTTTCTCCTCTCCAGTACTTTGCTCACCTCCCCTTCCCGACCCGACCCGACCCGACCCGACCCGACCGACCCGACCCGACCCGACCCCTACCCTACCCACCCTACCCCTACCCTACCCTACCTACCCTACCCTACCCTACCCTACCTACCTACCCTACCCTACCCTACCCTACCCGACCCGACCCGACCCGACCCGACCCGACCCGACCCCGACCCGACCCCCCCTACCCTACTCTACTACTCTACTCTACTCTACTCTCTACTCTACTCTACTCTACTCTAATCTCTCCTCTCCTTTCTCTTTCTCTCCTATCCTCTCCTCTCTCCTCTCCTCTCGCTCCCGCTCTCCCCTCTCTCTCCACCCTTCATCCCTCCTCCTCCTCCTCTCCTCCTCCTCCTCCTCTCCTCCTCCTCCTCCTCTCCTCCTCTCCTCCTCTCCTCCTCCTCTCCTCCTCTTCCTCTTCCTCTTCCTCTTCCTCTTCCTCTTCCTCTTCCTTTTCCTCCTCCTCCTCCTCCTCCTCCTCCTCCTCCTCCTCCTCCTCCTCCTCCTCCTCCTCTTCCTCCTCTTAGACTTCCTGTTTTTGTAAGAAATAATAGAACAATAGATTAACTCAGGAAATTAAATCTGCATACTCTAAATAGCAGGAATATATTAATGGAGCCACATTTTTCCATAGAGAGCCTCCACATTTTTCTTAAAAGGACACCTAAAAGACAGCAACTAAGACTGTATTAAAATATTAACAGGGTCAACTATTAACCGTGTGCTGGCAACTTTAGCAGCTCTTGACCGGCACTGTTTTGATCGTGTCGACTCTAACAATTCCCTGGACACCCTCTACACAAAGGTGTTTGGATCCACTAAAGAGGCGAATAACGAGGTGAGATTATATATATTTGTGTGTGTGTGTGTGTGTGTGTGTGTGTGTGTGTGTGTGTGTGTGTGTGTGTGTGTGTGTGTGTGTGTGTGTGTGTGTGTGTGTGTGTGTGCGCGCTCTTTTTTGTCTTTGTTCTGGTATTTATACCTTCTTTCTTTTACAATTTAGACATAGTCATACTTCAACAGTCTATGTAACATTTAAGAGAGAGTGTTTTTTTCAGAACCCCAGCAGCAATAGCAGCAGTGGCAGCAATGTGGCACCAGGCAATAGTACAGGTAGTGGCACATCCAACAGCAACAACAGTGGCATCAACAACGAAGAAGCTGTTGTACGTACACTTTGTGAGTGGGCTGTGTCAGTACAGCGTTGTGGGGAACACCGTGCACTTGTGGTAGCTCGGTTGCTGGAGAAGAGACAAAATGCGCTCACTTCTGCTGAGAGTGACCTACCAGATGAGAAGGACTCTGTCACCTCCTCCCAGATGGCAGCACCTGGTGGTTGTGTGTTCCAGAACCTTCTTTTGAAGTTCCTGGATACACAGGCCCCCGTCCATGGTGAGGGCTTCTTACATTGCATTTTATCTGCTTCATTTGTATTGATAAAGTGCTTAACTTATTTTATAGTGTTTCTTTATTTAGGAATGTCATGATAATTAGATCTGTTCAAAATGGCCATCAAACTTCACTTGAGAGACAAGTACCTAGTTTTCAGGGTAATCAAAATGGAAAGATTATAACAGCATTAATGATTATTTGTTTGTGGACAGTTATTTGAAATGTAGATCTATAAACCAAAATAAAGATAATTCATTATAATCTGATGAAATTATTGAAAGTTTTTCATCCTCCACAGATGAAAATGCTATGTCAGTTCGATCTCAGGAGTTTGGCAACCTTGTACACCTGTTTTCGGAGCTAATACGTCAAGATGTTTTTAGTCATGATGCGTACATGTGCACTTTGATCTCACGAGGGGACTTAGCTGGGGGAGCACCAGACCTCAAGGCTGATACGTCCTTTGGAGAGAAGAAGGAGGTGAGAAAGGAATTTCTAGAGATGTGTAAACAGGGCTAAGATAACCTAGGAGGGACCAATGACAACCCCCGAAGACTAGCTCTGATATATTGGAGCCTTGATAGATGTAGTTTGCCCAACAATGAGTATTATGACAAGTTAGACCTAGGTTCCATTGGTCTTTGTAGGTTGAAAGAAATCAATTGCAATAAAATCAGGGTCTTAGATAGGGTTTTATTATTATATCTTATATTTGCAGGATGGAACAGACAATATTGATGATGATCTGGGGAAGATCCTGCAGAAGATTGCTGTCAACACAAGTTTAGAGGAGTCAGGAACAGGCGGACGGGGCGAGCTGGGAGGCGAGGGAAAGCAGCGACAGCCGAGGCACCTTGTCTATGCCCAACACTTCCCTCTGCCTCAAGATGACGCCTACATGCATGAGATCAATCAGGTAGGTAATGGGAATTTTGTTTTGTTGTGAAATTCTTTTAAATATAATTTTATGTGTGTGTTTGTGGGGTAGGTGGGTGTATGTGTGTGTGTGTTTGTATATTCATGTGTATTTCTGTATGCATGTGTCTGTGTTTGCATTTATACATATGTGTGTGTATATGCCTGTGTGGATGTGGGTGTGTGTTTTCTCCTTTCTCTTTTCTCTTCTTTTCTTTTTTATTTTCTTTTGTTTCCTCCTCTCCTCTCTCCTCTCCTCTCCTCTCCCTCTCTCCTCTCCTCTCCTCTCTCTCCTCTCCTCTCCTCTCCTCTCCTCTCTCTCCCTCTCCTCCTCCTCTCCTCCTCCTCCTCCTCCTCCCTCCTCCTCCTCCTCCTCCTCCTCCTCCTCCTCCTCCTCCTCCTCCTCCTCCTCCTCCTCTCCTCTCCTCTCCTCCTCCTCTCCTCCTCCTCCCTCCCTCCTCTCCTCCCTCTCCTCTCCTCTCCTCTCTCTCCTCTCCTCTCCCTCCTCTCCTCTCCCTTGACTCTACTCTCCTTGACTCTACTCTCCTTTCTCCTCCTCCTCTCCTCCTCCTCTCCTCTCCTTTCCTCCTTGTCTCCTCCCCTTTCCTTCCCTTTCCTCCTCCTCTCCTCTCCTCTCTTCTTCTCTCCTCCCTATCCTCCACCTCCTCTCTCCTCTCCTATCCTCTCCTCTACTCTCCTGTCCTTTCCTGTCCTTTCCTTACCTTTCCAACTTATGTGTGCTTGTTTGTATGATCAAGTGACCTAATTGAGATTGATGGCACCCTCATATAAATATCAAAATTGCTCCACACAGAGATATGTGCTACTGTATGGTGTCGGCAAAGCCAGAGATGAGGCAAGGGCTGCCATCAAAAAGCTTACCAAAGAGATCTGCAAGTTGTTTGGGAAGAAGTGTAGCATTGATATTGCAGAAGGTATTGTTTTAATTTTGTTTTCTCTCGTCGTTCTTTCTCATTTCCTTGCTCTTTTTTATGAATGTTAACAATTTATGATTGTGTTTTGTATAATAAAAGCTATTATATAATCAGTTGCTTATATTGCTGCAAGCACTTTCTAAATTTGGTGTATTCCCTTTCCAAAGGTGGCAAGGTCAAGAAATCATCAAGAGGTGAATTCAGCTTTGAAAACATCATGAGCAGGTTTTGTGCACACTCCTACTTTGACCAACATCACATTACCAGTACCGTTGCAGCTCAGGTGAGTTTCGTTCCTTTTTATTCTTAGACTCTGTAATGTTATTATTGTTTTTCTCTGTATGTACTTTCCTTCCCCCTCCCCCATTTTTCTTTCTTTCCCCGATTTTTCATCATCAGTGTTTTTTTTTTTTAATGTTTGATTTGCTTCTTTTTCATCTGTGTTGTCTTCTCTGTTCTTATTTCATTCCCTTCATGAAACGGCTTATTCCTATATTTATCACTTTTCACATCAGAGGCAATGATAGATAAATAATTGGAATAATTTTTATTATTATTACTTTTTTTCAAAAACTTTTTGGAGATAAAGAAAATTATATGACTAATCCAAGAATTTCTTTTATCTTTTTTTTTTTTTTATATACTTCAATTTCCCTTTTTAATTTTCATCTATCTTATTATTTCCACTTCTTCATACAGGTCCTGGAAATGCTATCAGGCTACGGTTCGGGGATGTCAAGCTACCTGCCAACGCATGAGCACATCGCATTCCTGATGGACCTTATGGAGGTGGCGCTGAATGTTCACGGGCTCATTGAACTGTGTATTCAGGTGCAGCACTGGGACTTTTCCCACTATATTTTATTGTAATTTATTTCTATATGAATATCAAGCACAGATGATAAGTATTAACAGTGTTATTACTTTTGATAATATCTGTTGAGGATTAGGATGAGAATGATGTATTTATTATTTATACTTTCTTCAGTATTACTAATGATGATGATAGATAATGAGCACTATAATGATGAGTAGGATCAAGACAGGAATATTAGTACAACTGTTATGTAAGATATCAGTTATAGTAATTTTATTGCAAAAATGCTACATTGCCACATCTTGATTCATCATTCACTCTTATTCATTTCTTTATGAATTTCATTCATATCCTCATAATTTTCTAATAATTTGCAATCTCTTCACATATGTAGATCATCAAAGAAGTCACAGAGATAGAAGCACAGTTGGTAGAAAGAGGTTGTCTGGTGGGATGGTACTGTCCTACCCTCCTCCTGTATGTGGTTGGAGTGCTCAGGAAGTATCACTGCTGTCTGCTGGGTATGTACTAGGCTGCTATGGGACTGCTACATATCTAATTGCAGGTCAATTGATGTGTTCAAATGAGTCATTTGATTTTTAAATATTTTTGGGGTTATTTGTTGGCAGAATGTAGTGTAGTGTAAATAAGGATAGACAGTCAATTGGATGCTACATCTAATTGAGTGATCATTAGTTTAGTTTTTCTTCATTTTTTATTTGTTTACCTATTCAACTTTTTGTACGTGAATGCAGTGTCCCAGGAGCAGACTTCAGCAGTGTTTGAAGGTCTATGTCGCCTTGTCAAGGGAAACCCAGCAGACTGCACCTCAGCAGAGCGTGTTGTCTTTGCCTATTTGTATGACCTCTATGCAAACTGCTCATTTTTAAAGGTAAGGAAGTATAACCTGTTATTGGTATGAAACTGGGACATATAACTTTTGATTACCAATGTAATGAATTGAGTTCTTTGTAAGAAATGTGTTACTGATTTTAACCCAATGATGCCATGATGGCAAGAATACATGCCATGTTCACTGTGTTTATTGTTTATTTATTGTATTTACACACACATGCCCTACAAATGCTTAATCACCAGGCAGTTAATATCTATTCCTACCTATCTCATCTATTTACCCATTTCCTTGCTTTTCAAAGATTTTTAATTATTTTTTATTGCTTTTTGTATTATTGATAAAGTTATGATAATTATAATGTCAGTAATGATGGTTACATCATCATTATTAATGCAATCATGGTGGGTCCTTCCAAGTGAAAAACACTAATAACTGGATGGTAGCTGTCGCAGTGAGTGCCCACTGCTGGGGCATTTGCTGATCCTATTGGAGTGAAAGTTGAGAACACGATTGTCTCGCATATGAGAACCTGGATGCTGTCCATTTTCAGGCTGTCTCGTCAGTGAGACACCTGTCATTTTGGGGTTAGTAGTATTAGAAAAATAATTCTTTTCAAGAAATCAACCAATCAGGAAATCAAGCGAGGTCCCAATGTATAATCATTGACTTCTTGTTGGCTTGCACATGTAGAGCCAACTATGTGTAAACAAAATTCACAAAAGAAAACTATAGTCAACAGTACATTTACCTGACAGCAGTGGGCTGATATATTTTAATTTTGTGGATTATTTTTCCATATTTTCTTTATTTCCTTTTTTCAATGTTTTATTATTGATTATGATAAAATTAGTTTAATGTCTTCACTTACAAAAGACAGTAAGTGACTTGCAGTTTCTCGTTTCAATTGACAGTCAAAGCACCATGAGCTTTTTGCCCCGCTGTACCCCAAAATTAAGCAGTGCCTCTATGCTAGCATCACTCCTGCACAAGGTACCGATCCATGGTCACTCCAGTTCATGGATGAATACATTAAGAATCCAAAGTAAGTGGAAACAAGTCTTTTACCTTTACAAATATATTTTTCAAAATTCTTTTAGCCATTCTGGGTATACTTATTACCTTAATTTATGTTTTAGCAAAAGACAATAAAAGCTTACCATCTTATATGCCAATGTCTGAGTATTTGTAATACACATATTCTGTTTAGAATTAACTTTCTTTCTGCTTGCTCATGTTAGGTTAAAGGTAGACTCCAGCATTTTAAAGCAGCTAGCAGATCCAGCCAACCGGTACAGCTTCGTGTGCAATGCTATTATCGACGCTTGTTCACCTAACACTTCTAATGAGAAGCTCAACGACATGGCCATTTTGTGTGCAGAGTTAACTGCCTCCTGCACAGCCTTATCTGCAGAGTGGCTTGGTAAGTTTTCTTTAAGACTGACAGACCGTTATTGTCAAGTGTCGATATGAATTTTAAAAAACACAGTTCTTGTATTAAGATAGTGATAGGAAAATTTAAAGCAGTTTAGTGAATATATTGTGTTTTCTTCTACTAGGAATGAATTATTAAACAGATATTTAGTTGTCCATGTATTATATGATTGATAGTCATAGTGTTGTTTCTAATATTACTAAACCAATTTCTTCCACACAAAACCCAGTACCATACACATAACACATCAGTCCCCCAAATTCCAACAGGAGTGCTAAATGCACTGTGCTGCTCATCAAAGGAGAGCCCGGGGTACATTGATGTACTAACGCAGGTGGGTCTCCGTGACCCCCTGGCTGCCCCAACCATCCACAGCTCACTTGCTGTCTTCACTGCTATCCTCATTGCGCGACATTGCTTTACTCTTCCTGACTTCCTAAAGTGTGTTGTTCTGCCCTCTCTCATGGAAGCTTGGAATACAGGCAAGTACATAGCAAATAGCAGATAAGGTAACAAAAAAGTAATGTATATGTTTAGATTTTTTTTTTTTTTGTATCTCTATTAGTTTATTATTTTTTTATGTATGATTATATTCTCAAAAAAAAAAAAAAAAAAAAAAGTTTAGAGGGGATGTCTTTGTGTCATAGTGTGTTATTAGCCTTTGAAGTAAGTAGTATGCAGTCAGGGGAGTGTGAATGTCAGCTTGGCCATTTAAGGAGGAGTAACCTTGTTTTCCCAGACTTTAATTTATTATTATATAATTAGTTCATTAATCCTATGTTTATTATACATTAATTTGTTTAGTGTTTAATTTTAAGTGTGAACTGGAGTTCTCTTGGTCATGGGCACCCACACATCACTAAAACACAGTGATAGATTAGAGATAACCAATTCATCATCAAATTCCAGTCTTACAACTTTCATTTCATCCTGTATGAGGAGTCTAGGAATACAGAGGGTGAACTTACTAGGTATCCCATTTTTATATTATGATTGATTCACAATCTTCAGTCTGTCGTCTATCCCAGTTTTGAAGGATTGGACTTTACCACTAATACTTTTTATGTCCCATTATGCTGAAACTGCATTTCTGGCTATGCAACAATTGATGTTTGGCTGAGCAAAAAAATACGAGGCAAACTTACTCGGAGCCTTGAGTGCATTTGTTATTGAGCACCACTTGTCCTCCCCTATCCAGTACATGGGGCAATCAACATTTTGCCTGCTTCAGTTTTTATGGAGACAGTCATTTGGCATTAGTTGGGATTAAATTCCTTTACAGTGTTTGGCAAACAAAAAAGTGTAAAAATGACTGGCATCAGTCTTTTCTTGATGTGATTTGGATGCAACATTCATTTTCAGGCATGCAAATGTTATTAGGGGTGCACTGGCTTAATGTTTATAACACATTTTTTATATTTTAAAGGCATGATTTAGATAGAAAAAAAATTGTACCTGCGACATTTGGTGAATATATGCTGAATATTGTGGTAGCTGTGTGTTTTTAAAAATTGCCAGATTTTGAACAACCACCCACATTTCAAAACTGGGTTTTAGTGAGTTCATCCCAAGTATTACAGGCTCTTGTTGATGAGCATATCCATAACTCAGGAAATTGGAGTTTCTGCCAGAAAATGCATCAGGAGCAGATCTTCCTGGTACTCAGATTTTCATCTTAGTAATTACAGATGAACTGGGTATACCGAAAAATTTAAGTCTGATTATGACAAGGGTGAAGATTAGAGGCAAGGAGGAGATAGGAGTTCCTTAAATATGGCTAGAATATATAGCAACCTTGATGTGACAAAGGGGATGTGCAAAGCATATTTTGCTTATATCAGTGAAAAAAATGTCATCTGACTTGTGTGACTGCGTTACTTCATGTGTGGAGGACGGAGATTGAGGCATAAATTTTAACCAATTTCTTGTTTCATTGTTTCTTTTCTTTTTTGTATGTTCTTGTAAACACTACAGATGCCCTGAATAAGCTTATCGCTGACAATAACCGCCCACCTCATACTGATATGGAATGGAGTGCTTATGGATGCAATACAAGAGATGACCTTGACAATATATTTAACTCTTTTGATGGAAGACATTTTAATATTTCGGGAACATTTCTCGGAGGTAGGTGGAGGGAAGCGGCTGAGGTGATTATTATGTGTTTTCCAAGTTTTTGCAATTTTTTGAAAACATCTTTAATTTTGTGCTTTGCGGAGTTAGAGAATGACTGAAAGCAGCGCTGCCTACGAATGTCAGTGTCTCACTTGGTTTGTGTGGATTTTATTACACAGCAGAGTGTTCATCTGCCTTTTGACAAGGAAAGTATAACCTGAGACATAATCTAAACATCTGAACCAAACTCTTGAACATGATATACCTTTTTTTCCACTTTTTAGAGTCTTTTATTTTTTATGTCAAATAAGTGAGTCTACATTACATCACTATATATGCAGTTTTAACATTTTCTGTCTGGACTTTTCATGTTTATTTTTTCTTTGTCATTTTTATGCTTTGCAGAGCTGGAACAGATGCGGGGCCTACATTGCATATGTCTTATGTGATTTGTGTGGATTATTGCACCATATTTTTTGAGTTTCTACACCATATCAATATTGATTTTTCTGACTACTCATACCATCTTTTGGTTTGTGGGGTTACAGTCTACCAATGTCATGCCATATTTCTTGAGTTTATATATATCATATCAGTATTGATTTATATGATTTGCTACACCATATTTTGATTTCTGTTTTTTTACACCATGTTTTTATACCAAACTTTGATTTTTGTCTTTTGTTTGAATGAGTGGATCTCTTCTAATGGTGGAGTGATTTTAAGATTTTCAGTAGTGTAGATATTTGATTAAGACAAAATAAGAAATGTTTAGTGGTCAGTATAGTTGTTGAGATAATTAGTTACCAGTATTTGAAATTGGTATTTTCACAAATTACCTGAGGAAAGATGAATGGTTACTCCCTTTATTGATAAACCATAGAAGAGAACCATATTATGAATTACATTATATGTACACCTATGGTGTGTTCTTTTTTCTTTTTCTTTCTCTTCTTTTTTTTTTTTCTTATTTTTCTTTTTCCTCCTCTTTCTCTCTTTAAATATATCTATCTTTCATGTTTTAGGTTGCACTGATGATTTTCTCACCCTCATTGGTCCATCAGCTTAAAGTTACTTTATTCAAATAATGTCACAAGAATGCCAATACAGGAGACTTATATGTGAGGTGTACTGAACTACCCTCCATAATCCTCTTTTTTCTGCAGGTGAGGGCAACCCTGATGCAGAACCTGGTGCTCGTCTCACCTGCCACCTGCTCCTGAGGATCTTCAAGAGTGTTGACACACCTCAGCCCTCGCAGTACTCTGCTGGTATGTATTAGCGTGTGAGTGTGCATGTGAATGTGAGTGTGTCCTATTTCATATTTACAGTATGTAGTTATTCCATGATAAGTGAAGTGGATACTGCAGTTATAGATGTGGATATGGATATCCAGTCCATCTCTAATGTTTTGTAACTAGTCCACTTTTTACACAGGCTCTTCTCAAAGTGTCACAGCTGGCATGTCACAACGCAGCATACGACTCAGCTGTGACAGGCATCTGCTAGCTGCTGCACATACTGCCATTACACTCAGCCCTGTTCTTGCAGTCCTGAAGGTTGGAATACTTATTAGGTTTATTAGTCTGTATAATCAGTTTTATGCACTCTGGTGAATAATAGGTGCTGGTTTTGGGTCAGTCACTCTGAAAGCATTGTTGGATTATATATTCAGTATCAAAGAATGTTCTGATAAAATGCAGGTCAAGTTTGGTCTTGGTTACGATAAACTAGTTTTATGCCATGGACCAGGGATGTCAAACTCATAAGGCAAACTTTTAATCCTTTGTTGGCACTCAAGATGGTTGCTAAAATGAAAAGTGGTCGGCAAGGTGTTTTGAATTTGACATCTTTGCTGTAGACTGTAGACCAGACTATAGTCTTCTGCATATCCTATGCTCCAGCCCATATTCTTTAGTCTGACTTGAGCAAGGCAAAATGGGGTCATCATGATGTGATGTGGTTGTTAGACTCAAAACATGATTTTCAATTTCAATTAAATTTTCCATGTTTTCTTTATAGCATATGTACAATATTCACATTCTAATGCACATGGACACCCACACACTCAATGCATGCACACATGCACATATTCACACATTCTGTGAATATGTGCATGTGAATGAATATTTGCTTATTCAAGGTAGAAATAGATCTTTTTATATGTATCAAGCACAGGGGATCCCAGTTATTCGTTGCCTATTATTCGCTATCCTGTTATTTTGTCATTTCACTCTCGTCACAAACATTTTGTTGATATGTTGTTATTCGTGTTTTACTATTTTGCCTTTAGAGTTCCAAAATGTTATAAACATATTCCTGCAAACACATAAAAACTGATAAAAAGTAAAAAAAATATATCTATATAAGAAACTACAATGTGAAATTAGATAAAGATTAAATAAGGACAAGAATTCCAAAATCTGTATACCTTCTGCTAAAGAGTATATGTGAACAAATTTCTATTTCCAAGCCGCAGATCCTGCTGCACCAGTAGTCAAAGGCATTGTTGGTTGTTGATGCTGATTTACCTCCCTACTCATTGGATTGCAAACCCACCAAAAACTTGTGTTGACATTTGTTGACACTAGAAAGCACATATTGATCATACATATATTGTCGGTTGTCCTTGAGTTTGTGATGAATTTTTAAAGAATAACAATGTATTCTCAGCTGTTCTGACAACATGCAGTTACCTGGATGTTGGGTTATTAAGTATTTAACATTCCATGGGTAAAGTGAGCCCTTCCACTTCCCTGGTAGATAATGTGCCTATCAAGGTGAGCACATATATACATAAGAAATATAGAATCATTTAGCATATTAGTATACCATTGACTAACTTGCAACTCCATCCCAGTGTATACACATTCTCAAAACAAAAGAAACTAGAAACACATTACCCTTCATTCTTTTATCAGTATTAACTTTCATTTGATGGAAATACATGTATTACTCTTTTTAGTATTATTTAGAATGTAGATGTAGACCATGTACTTCAGAAACCATTGATATCATGGTGGCACTTACCATTACACCAGTTATAATGCATTCATATGGAATATTGTGTATCATATTTGTCAGATTGTTATTTGCCATATTTTTCTTGTCTTTTGATGAATGGTAATGGGTCCCAGTCTATATTAATTTTATACTGTGGTAAAATAACTCAACTATAGCAGTAAGCCTAATAATTATTAGTGTCAAGTAATCTTTTAAGGTTAATCAACTAATACAGTTCTTTAGGTATGGTGATGTAAGAAAGGATGTACATATAATACAGAGGATATATATACAATTCTTCAGCAATTAATAATAAGCATATTCACAGTCATGTTTAATTTCCAGGCCATGCTCATTGTAAGTGACGTGCTGAGTGGTCAGAGCAAGAGTCAGGCATCCATTTCTGACATTCTGGGAACCTCTGACATAGGCAGTGGTTCCAATGACTCTGATATGATGGGGTAAGTGGTACAGAGTGACACACTTGGACACTTATTTTTGGAAACTTTGCATTAAATGATACTTTATTATTATTATTATTATTTTTTTTTTGGAAGGGGGGAAATCATTAACAAAAGATCATTACATGTGTTCTTAAGTACAGTTATGATGCACATCACACACTAAGGTATATATTCTTATGGGAGATTAGTTATTGTTGGTATCAGGAAATTGATTTTTAAGGAAGTGGGCTATTTCATGTGGTTACCTCACATTGCAAGGATGGACCAAAAGTTTATATTTGTCATATATTATGCTGTATCAAGATGGTAATAGACTGTTTTTGTTAAGCAAATTCTATTTTGTCTCACCAGGTAGTTTAAACTTTGTGCAATAACAGTAGCAGTACGTAACAATGTATTATTTGTGTTACTTTTTTATAATTTAGTATTATTCAGTGCCAGTAACAGTGGGCAGGAATAGGTTCTTGCAGTTTTATATAGTTTCTCCCTGAAGAAGGCCCTCTCCCAGGCATGGTTGTTGGCTATTAAACTTCACCCGTGTGGAAGAATGAAAATCCTGCAGGAGCTCATGAATGAGCTCCTTCCTGAAGGCCCACTGTGTCAGTCATTCACCAAGTGATTTCTGCACTTATTACATGATCTGACAGTTGGCAAAAATATCTCCTGATAAAATGTTCCAGTCACCTACAACTCATCTCTTTTTATTTTTGTTTAGATATTTATTAGTTATTATTATTATTATCTTATTTTTTATTTTATTTCATTTTATTAATTTTTTATTATGATGAGACATTTTTGTCATCTATCCTTGGACCAAACTTTTTTGTGACAACATGTCTATGTCACCTGGATCTAGCGGGTTAAAGTGTTGGCATGTACAGGAAAGTGGGCTGTGTTTCACTCTGTGTGGATGATTTTTTTTTAAGAAATCCAAATAAATGTTTTGATATAATATAGATAATCACAGCATAAAAAGAAAGTGTTGCAATTGATTATTAACCCAATAACGCCAGGTAAAAAATTTGGCAAGTGTACGTGATTATGGGTTTATTGACGTTCATTTACAGTTTCCTGTTTGTGCCCAGCTTGTTTGGTAGTTTGCAAGCAACATTAGGCATCTAAAAGCTTGCATTTTGATACATTTTTAAAAGTTATAAAATTTTTGAAGGTTTACTTTCACTTTAGGTGCTATTGCCTAAATGTTTTACCATAAAAGTAATGCGCTATTATAGGAGAAATCAAACTCCATCCGTTGAGCAGATGGTGTGTGAAAGGTCATGGATTAGTGCTATCATTTATCATGCCATGGCATGTACATTCATGAAGTGGTTAAAAGTACTAATGAGCTTTTATTGTATGACTTGATGAATGTATGAATGCATGAGTTAGGGCATTCTTGTTCATGGGCAGTGAAGGTATATCGAAATAGCACTTGAATGGAAAGATAAACTCACTTTTCCAATGTCCCCTTATAGAAACAGTATTTGATATACAGTATCCAATCCAACATGCATTTTTCTAATAGATACACTGCATCAGTGGTTAAGCTACTTCACAAAAGATACATTAGGAGTTAGAACTGACCCCACTAATGAAACACTCTCTCTTACATTTACCAATAGGAAAGATGCAGACAAAGCTAGCCTAGCGGACTTCGCCCGTTATGCTCTCAGGCAGATCTGCTCACAGGAATGGGTTAGGGAACGTTGCCTCAAGATCCCAGAGGAACTGTGTAGTCCTGAGAACCTCCTTGACAGTACACTAACCCCAAAGCAGGTATGGGATTATTATATTTTTTGTATACCTACATTCCCAAAATAAGTTTCAGTGGATGTCAGTATCTAATGATGCAGATTGATGTATTTAATGATATTTTTAATTTTGTAGTTCTACTATTTATTTATGTTAAGTTTTTGTATAGAAAAATTCCCTGTATTTGGTATCTCATTCACAGTAAAACCTTTGCAAGTCTTGTCTTTTATTATGTATGGTCAAGCTTTTTAAAATATTTATATATTTTTTTACTGATCATGTATTTGGTAATAACTATCAAAAAAAAAAAAAAAAAAAAAATCTTTTGTAACATACCATAACTGACTTTCCAATACCTTTTGCAGGCACAACGTCTCTTACATCACATTTGTCACCCAGACTCTCCTAATATGCACAACGACACATCCCAGGACCAGCGTACTTGTATCTCCAACATTTTACAGGTATGGTAGAATAACCTGGACTTTCATTACCATGTGATGAATGGTTATGCAGTAAGCAAAATTTGAATGTTTAATTCTGAGTTATGTTTTACTCTGTCCCTTTTTCTAAAATTAGTAAATTTAAGTAATTAAATTGGAGGATGCTTATATAATATTTTTTGTGTGTGTGGCTTTCAGGACCTTGATGAGTGGACCTTGCGCATATCATGGCTGGATTTGCACTTGATGTATGAGCAGCAGAAGTCCAACCCACAGGAACTGAATGCCTGGTTGGATAATGTTGCCCAGGCTGCCATTGAGGTGTTCCACTTGAACCATGACCAGAACCAGTCCTCCTTGTCTCACTCACTCTCAGGGCACAGGTCAGTGGGCCCCCTTTGGCTGCCTCCTTACATCTGAAATACATTTTTTTGTGTTACTTAAGTGACTAATGAGTGGAAAATTAGAAATACTATCAGTAGTTAAGTTTATTGTAGAAAGTATCTTGAGTGAAGTTGTGGTTCCTCGTGGTGGAGGTGGTAGGTGGGTATAAAGATGAGGAATAGTCAGTACCCCTGCTGGAGATGGGATCTGGTCAAACTCAGAGACAGCCAAGAGAGTTCAAGGATTAACCAGGGTTGTAGGAAGTGGTAATCAGTGTGTGTAAGAGGGAGACACTGATCAGTCCCATACATTCATGCCTACTGCTGATTAGATGAAGATAGCGATGACTATTGGTCACTTGACTTAGTAGTGTAGCATGGAGCATTAGTCATGTGGCCAAGTATTGTGGGTTAATGGCATTGGTTCTGGCCACATGGTCTTAGTAAGCATTATGCAATAAGTGACAGGAATTGTTGGATGCTGCAAGAGGCCAACTGGCTTATACCTTCATCTCTCTTCTTTTACTTTCTTTTTCACTTTCTTTCAGTACACTTGTTGTATAGTTTTCTTGTTTTTGATACAATTTTAGGTCCCACTTACTCTTCTTATTTTGTTTGATTCCCTTTTGTTTTGGAGTGCAAAGGTATGAAAGTGATTGAGATGTTTTCCCTTTTGCAGGAATCCAAAACCTCAGTCTATATCCCTGGTTGCTCCACTCATCTCAAAACTTCCTAAAGTTCAGGGTCGTGTGCTCAAAGTTGCAGGTAAGTGTTGATACACTTCTTTTTCGTATTATAAAACAAATCCAAAGATTTAGTAAATTTGATATGGTAGGTAGTGGATGTGTAAGCAGATTCTCATAATTTATATTTTAAGTCATGTTTTTCATTAACACTTTCAGGACAAGTGCTAGAGTCTGTGAACTTTGGTGCATATTCTGGAAACTCTAAGCCAACAGACGATGAAGCCACAACAGCTGATGGGCCTGTGTCGAGCCCTCCTCCAAGCCATAGCCAGCCTAGCAGTGTCAGCAGCAGCAATGGCATGGAGAACCCACCAGGAGGAAGATCCTTAGGGCACTGGCCTCTTGCTTCCCACAGGCCCTTCCTGCAGCTGGTACTGATGTGCCTTGATGGCCAGGATGATCAGCTGTCTGACTTACTCGAATCTCTGAGAACCCAACTCATGCAGTCTCTCTTTTCACCAAAAGAGGTGAGGACAAGTGGCACACCTTAAATATGATTTCTGATAGGTTGATTTGTCTTTTTGTTTAATGTTGGTAAGTGATTTGTTTTCATAGAAGGAACCTGGTATGAAATTATTATATGGTTGCATTATTTTTTAATTTCATTTAACAAACATAGTCAAACTGACCACTCATTGCACAGGAGAAGCCTGGGCCACTTCAGGTGACATTCCCTGAGGATGGACGCAGTCGTCAGTTGATGCTGGAGGCCCTGAGTCTCCGCTTTGCCCTTGTTGGAGGCCTCTTTGATGTAATCACATCCTCATACTCAAATTCCATCATTACTGAATGGGCTCTTCTCCTGGTCAACCTCATCATATTTGGAGTTATTGATCTGACTAATAATAGGTTAGTGGGTTATGAACAATAAGTATATTGTGGTTTTAGGTAAATATGTTTGATATGTCTTTATGGATTTTAACAAGTAAGGAAGATTGCAAATACATAAGTTTTCTGACAAAAATTTAAATTGCTTTCCTAATTACCCAACAGTGAGTTGTTCAATACAGTACTGGACATGCTGGCAACCCTTATCCACTCCACATTAATGTCAGATGCACAGTCTGACTCCCGGGAGGAAAACAGGCGCCATTATTATAACCTTGTCAAAAAGATCAAGAAGGTATTGTACTCATTGGTTAGAAGTGCATTCTTTCTGTTTTTGCTTTTGTTTTTATTATTATTATTATTATTATTATTATTATTATTATTATTATTATTATTATTATTATTATTATTATTATTATTATTATTATTATTATTATTATTATTATTATTATTACTCTTATTATATTACTTATTATATTATTACTCTTATTACTCTTATTACTCTTATTATTATTATTATTATTATTATTATTATTATTATTATTATTATTATTATTATTATTATTATTATTATTATTATTATTATTATATTATTATTATTATTATTATTATTTATTATTATTTATTATTTTATTATTATTATTATTATTATTATTTATTATTATTATTATTATATTATTATTATTATTATTATTATTATTATCATTATTGTTATTATTATTATTATTATTATTACTTTTACTTTTACTTTACTTCACATTTTGTTTACCTTTGCTAGTCTTCTCATCTTAAAAGCAAAACTTAGGTAATTGGACTTAAACCATTTTTTGGCTTGTATGATAGATACCTGAGTATTAAATGTCTACAATATATGACCACAGAAGAAAGAAAAATACTTAATTCAGTTTAATTAGAAAAAAAAAAAATAATAAAAAAAAAAAAAATAATAATAATAAAAAAAAGTTATAATTGATTACAACAGCTGCTATATATAATTTTTTAGGGCTTAAGAGAAAGTATGATATATATGGAGGAAGAGAGTGTTTAATTTGAACCAGCTACATTTCCTTTTTTGCTTTTGATTATTGATGATATAATTTTAGAGTGGCCCAGTCCTGATAATGGGGATAATGATACAATAGCTTTAACAGAATATCCAGACAAGTAGTAGAAATATAAATAGACTTTTGGTACACAGTGTAATGAATAACATCAATTGCAAATCACCATTTGCAGGAAATAGGTGAACGCAACAATGTGTCATTGCGACTGGTTCGACAGCTGATCCCATTGCCGAAACTACAGGCTGAGGTGATCACACTTGAGCCCTGGGGTTCTGTCACAGATACAAAGGGCAACAGACTCCAGGAGTTTGACAAGGACAAAAAGCATGTAAGTGCACTGCTATTCAGTATTTAGAATATTTGTATACATTTCTTTCTCTTTTAAGAAGGGAAGATTATAGAGCTAAATATGTGACCAACTCAGACTGTTGGATGACAAAGAATTGAAAAGAGTATCAAGAAATTTTCCAATTTCTAAGGGTCTTCAAGCAGCAGAGAAACAGAAGTTGAGTCCATGGGATCTCCTTGATGGCCACCGCAACCCTGCGCCACTCTCCTGGGCTTGGTTCGGTGCCACACGGCTCGAAAGAAAACCCCTTAAGTATGAAGAGGCTCACAGGCTGTTGAGGCAAGTGCACT
Source organism: Penaeus vannamei (assembly GCF_003789085.1). Classification (NCBI taxonomy): domain Eukaryota; kingdom Metazoa; phylum Arthropoda; class Malacostraca; order Decapoda; family Penaeidae; genus Penaeus; species Penaeus vannamei. The sequence continues at coordinate 437,486 of NW_020868675.1, forward strand.
TGAGTCTTTCTCAAAGTTTTGTAATCTGTGTTTATTATTTTTTTTAAGGTTTAATTTCTTGACTTCTTTTTCTTATTCGTTATCTGTCTCAGGTCCAGTCTTGTTCTTCCTTTCTGTCTGGCTGTCTTGTCTCATTTCTATCTATCTCTGTTACAGTCTGTCAACCTCGTTTTGCCGCTGTCTGTCTTTGTCCCCTCATATCTTGAAATTCTTAACATCATATTCTTTGTCTCATTTTGATTCGTCCCAACAGGTTCCACACGCACTCTATGAAGAAACCCCTTGCATATTACCTGGAGCCCCCACCCCTCCCTCAGGAGGCACTTGAACCTGTACCTGATAAGCAGGTGAGTGCTTCTCAAATTTGGAAGTTTTCCAGATATTCCTTATTGATTGAAAAAAAGGTTTTAAACTGTCAAGTATTAATGTTCACAAGGGTTTTTTTTTTCCAGAATTATATTTTTTGTCACATGTTTTCCTTTTATCTCCACATATGTTCCTTCCTCAGTGTCCCCAAATTTTTACCTATTCTCTTCTATATCCTCCACCTTATGACACACTTATAACTGTTTTATAAATTTCCCTATTACCCTAAATGACCTCTCCTTCTGCCAACAGCAGGTGAAAGAAGAGGTAAAGGCACCTGACACTCCAACCTCCTCTGACCAGTCTCCCCGTGGTGTGGCCAAGCGAGGTGGCAAGACCCAGCGGAATAGACGACGCCAACCCAGACAGGTTGCCAGTGTCACCAACATGGCTAGTGTAATTATTGACCCTATTAACAGTACTTCTACTTTGATGAATTGCTTTTTTTTATGGTTATTTTGTTTCAAATTTCTATAGTTTTTTTGTTGTTTGTTTTTGCAACTTTTTAGGTATTTGAAGATTATAATTTAGGGAGGGTGAAGAAAAATGCACATATGTATATATACTCTTATTATATTTATGTATACATAATGTTCTTTATCGTGTCCTTTCTATCTATATCAGGTCAGTACTACTAAAGTACTATTGCTATACTTTCATGAGGGTGGTTTGGCTTATTAACCACACTAACAATCCCTCCACTGACACCTGCAAGAGGATTGTTTCTCTTGTAGTTTTCCCTTTTTTTAATCCATTTTCCATGTAATGTCAAAGTTGGGTTATCCTGTATATAAAATTATAATTTTTTATAGGAAATATCAGGAAGCATTGCCCTCAAGCCGGTATTTGTTTGTTCTGAGGATGTAGTTATTGCTGACAGAGGTTGAAATACTCATGATGAAATTGGACAAAGGAAAAATATATTTTTTTCATCTTCCATAGAAGAGAACACAATAGAACATAGGATTATTCTTCTCGTACTTGGATGGCAGTGGACTATAATCTGGAAATGCATTGTCAATCAGGGAAGACAGTGCACTAAAATCTGCTTAATTTTATCTTTCATGAAAAGCAGTGCAATAGCACTTAGACTCTTTGTCTCCTACACAGTCAACTATGCAGGCAATGCCCTATCAGAGTCCAGGGTTCAGTGGACCAGCACCCAATCAGTGGGGGTCAGGCTTTGGCCAGCAACAGCCTCCTCAGCAGCAGCAGCCATTCTACTCTCAGCAACCCTTGCCTCCAGGTAAGTACATCATAGTGAAAAGCTTATATTTCTGTCAATATCTTTATTTATGTTTTTGTCTTGATTCACTTGAAGAGAAACACTATTCAAAAATCTGCTTAGCAAAGAAAGAAAAGGTGTTTTGGCAGCACTAGACTTTTTTTTACACCAGGTGTCCCAAAGACACAGTCTTCTCCAAACAGTTCTTGTTCATCATGGGAACAGCTGTCTGCTGAATTTCTTTTCTTTTCAATTTCTTATGTAAACTTAGTATCTGCTCTTTTATAAGTAAGTTTTATTCTGAAAAGAGAGATATTGTCATATGCACTGAAAAGAGATATTGTTATATCCACTGAAAAGAGATAATATTGAAAAGAGATAGTATTGTCATATTCACTGAAAAGAGAGATGTTATCATATCCACGGAAGAGTATTAGGTCTGGTGGCAGAATTGTCATATATTACGGTAAATAATAGTTTTATTGTTTTCAAAGAATCATCAAGGACAATAAACAATTCTAGTTCTCTTTCTCTTAAAAAATCTAGACAGTTTTACTACTGTCCATTTATTGAACACTTTTGCTTTAATGTTTTATGGTTTAGTAGGTGTTTGTCACTTCCCTAATTAAACCAGTGCCTCTAGGCTAGTTAAGGTGTTAAGCAGCCTAAATTTTGGGACTTGTACACACAGTAAACATATAGGCAACTGGTGTGTATTTTTGTGTCTTACTCTGCAATGATAATGTCTTGGCTTGTGGATTTGATACAAACAAATTTTAACCCATTGGATCTGATCGATGTGACTATCATGTCATGAAAATTTTTTTGGCTGAGGGCTAGGCGATGGGAATATGCTGTCATGGAAGAATTTGGCTGAAGGCTATGATCCTAGGAATATCCTCTCATGAAAAATTTGGTTGAAAGCTGGAGCAATGGGAATGATTTACCATTAGTGCACAAAGCTCTTGGTGGAAGATTAGACTCAGTGGGCATTTAGGAAGGTGCTCTTGCATTATTTCCACCAGCAAATAAGAGTGGAATGAACCATCAGTGAGCCATGGCTGGAAGAGTGTTGGCCCCAGGGAGGACACTGTTTCCATACTCAGGATCCTGTTCCTGCCCATTGTGACTAGTATTGCAGGGTGTTACAGAAAATTTGATGATGTACAAACAAGAAATAATACAAATAAAATGTTTCTTATTGTTATTGTTTTCAATAGTATAGTAGTATACTACGTAGAGAGATTGTCTGTGCCAGAAAAACAGTCTATTATCATCTTGATACAGTATATCAAATAACAAATATAGACCATGGAAACTGGCAAAAAAACAAAAGATACTTAAACAAAAGGGAGGCAAGGAGGCTATATACCACACACAGGTCACACACCTGGGAGAATCCCAGCTCGAGCAAGCCCAATGCCTGGATTTTAGTCCACATATTGGGTACAATGCACCCAGATCCAATGGGTTAAATAATGAGGCCTCAAGATTAATTTTTGGGGTTTAAATTCGTTGTAAAAGTACCCAGCCATCACTTTGCAAAGTTTGCATGGACAAAGTAATAGAAGCATGACATGTCCAGAAAGACAACCATTCTTGCCATAGAGTGACATACATGTCATCTGGAGACAAAGGGTTAAGATGTGTGGCACTGGATGAGGTCTTTAATGCCTAAGATAAGATTAATCTCTGTGTTGGATTTCATTGCTTGTTATTATTTTTTTCTTTTCCATCCTCATATCCACATTTAATTCTTGGAAAGGATTCACTCATTGAGAGGACTCTTCCATATATGTCGAGAAATGTGCTCAAACTGGTTGGTAGGAGTGAGAGATACTTTTAGATACTTCTGTCCTTGCAGGGATTTTTTTTATTGATTCATCCACTTTTATATCTAGAATTTTCCTTTGTTCTGTGTGACACATCCTTCTTCCTGTGCAAGAGTGTAGTGCTTATGTAATGTGAAAGACAAAAGTCTTTTATTGTTGACTTTTTATAGAGAAAGGAATATTAGGTTTGTTTAAGAATTAAGGTAATATATCTGTGTGTGGGTGTGTCTGTCTGTCTTTCTATCTTTCTGTGTGCTTATTATTGCTAATGATGATGAATTTATGAAGCGGCCACTTGTCACCTTCCTTTTTCAGGAAATCTTTGTGATTCTGTGGATTTGGAGAAAAAAAAATTTGTTTGCATGAAAGTGTGGATGGTGACTGTGTAAAAGAAAGTACAATTTGTAAAATGTTTTGCTTTATGGTTAAGCCAGTAAATTTCAAATAACAAGACCTATTATTATAATGACAATACTTTAAAGTGTAAATACTGTTAATTTATTTTTACTGTTTTTTCTTTCTTTCTTTCTTTTAGGGATGAGATTAGTGTTTTGCATGATTATTGTCAGTCTGAGCCTTGTGTATGTACCAACTTTTTTTTTCTTTTTTCTTTCTTCCTTTTTCTTTTTTTTTTTTTTTTTTTTTACTCTGTCACTGTCGACCCCATGCGCTCCATATCATGTAAAACACCAAATAAAAAGTAGAAAGATAATAGTGCTACAGACTTAGTTGCTGTTAGTTGATGTGGCCAGATAGTGTGTTAGCTTTGGCCGGGCACTACCTGTGTTTGTCTCTTTGTCTTTTTCTCTCTCTCTCTCCTCTCATTCCCACAGAAAATTGGACAAATACAAGCAATCACACACTTAGGAATAATGTGGCCAGTAAAGATGATGGCAAAGCAGCTGCGAGGAAAGGATCAGACTATGACCTTAGCATTAGTAAATCGCGTAACCATGACTCGTCGGAAGGTACTCCTTGCAAATGGAAATGGTCTTTCCCCCGTGCCCCATTTTTTTCAGTTTGAGATATTTGCTTTTTTTGTGTTTGCTGCTTTGTGTTATAAAACTATATTTTTCATTTATGTTTTATATTTATATATTTTTTATTTCTTTCATAGATTTTTTGTTTTGTTTTTGTTCTTGGTAGGTGTGAGAATGTTACTAACTACCTACTTACTGCTTCTGCTCTGATCCTGGTGGAGAGAAGAGATGAAGCAAAAGATCTAGGCTTCTCACATTTGTGTTGGCATTGATAACAAGAACAACTTGTTTCACTTGATTTCAGTTATGGTGTTGAAGGAATTGCGCATCATAAATTGCGTATGGTTAAGATCCAACAAGAGCTGGCTAGAATGTACTTGCCTTGTGCCTCTTCTGAGAGTGAGTGTGTGTGTGTGTGTGAGTGAGTGAGTGAGTGAGTGTGTGAGTGTGTGAGTGTGTGTGTGTGTGTATGTGTGTGTGTGTAGTGTGTGTGGTGTATAAGTGGTGTGTGTAAGTGTGTGTGTATAAGTGAGTGTGTGTGAGTGTGTGGTGAGTGGTGTGTGTGAGTGAGTGTGTGTGTGAGTGAGTGAGAGTGTGTGTGGGTGTGAGTGAGAGTGTGTGTGTGTGTGTGTGTGTGTGTGTGTGTGTGTGTGTGTGTGTGTGTGTGTGTGTGTGTGTGTGTGTGTGTGTGTGTGTGTGTGTGTGTGTGTGTGTGTGTGTGTGTGTGTGTGTGTGTGTGTATGTATGTGTATGTATGTATGTATGTATGTATGTGTGAGAGAGAGAGAGAGAGTGATAGAGTGAGTGAATGTGTGAGTGTGACTGTGAGAGTGAGTGTGTGAGTGAGTGTGTGTATATGTGAGTGTGTGTGTGTGTGGTGTGTGGGTGTGAGAGAGAGAGTGAGTGAGTGAGTGAGTGAGTATGTGAGTTGAGTGTGTGTGTGGGGGGATGAGAGAGAAAGAGAGAGAGAGTGATAGAATGTGTGAGAGTGAGTGTGTGTGTGTATGTGCATATGTGTGTGTATGTGCGTAATATGTGCGTAAGTGTGTGTATGTGCGTAAGTGTGTGTATGCGTGTGTGTATGCGTAAGTGTGTGTATGTGCGTAAGTGTGTGTAGGTGTGTGCGTAAGTGTGTGCGTAAGTGTGTATGTGCGTAAGTGTGTGTATGTGGGTAAGTGTGTGTATGTGGGTAAGTGTGTGTATGTGGTAAGTGTGTATGTGCGTAAGTGTGTGTGTGTGTGTATGTGCGTATGAGTGTGAGTGTGTGAGTGTGTGAGTGTGTGAGTGTGTGTGTGTGTGTGTGTGTGTGTGTGTGTGTGTGTGTGTGTGTGTGTGTGTGTGTGTGTGTGTGTGTGTGTGTGTGTGTGTGTGTGTGTGTGTGTGGTGTGTGTGTGTGTGTGTGTGTGTGTGTGTGTGTGTGTGTGTGTGTGTTGTGTGTGTGGTGTGAGAGAGAGAGAGAGAGAGAGAGAGAGAGAGAGGAGAGAGAGAGAGAGAGAGAGAGAGAGAGAGAGAGAGAGAGAAAATGAGTGAGTGAGTGAGTGAGTGAGTGAGTGTGTGAGTGAGTGTGAGTATGTGAGTTGAGTATGTGTGTGTGTGTGTGTGTGTGTGTGTGTGTGTGTGTGTGTGTGTGTGTGTGTGTGTGTGTGTGTGTGTGTGTGTGTGTGTGTGTGTGTGTGTGTGTGTGTGTGTGTGTGTGTGTGTGTGTGTGTGTGTGTGTGTGTGTGTGTGTGTGATAGAGTGAGTGAATGTGTGACTGTAACTGTGTGAGAGTGAGTGAGTGAGTGAATGAGTGTTTGAGTATGAGAGAGGAGACTATGACTGAGTGACTGCCTGTGAGGTGTAGATATGTAGTGCATGCAATATTACATGCAATCATGTAATATTAAAGCTGTGTGGTTTACGCAGCAAGCCATGTGCATATTGAGCTTGTTTAGTAGGCAGCTTGCAGATTTACTCTTTGTTTTGAATTAGATGCTTACTCTCAATCTTACATTCACAACCGCAATCATTCTCTCTTCTCACTCATTCTTCACTCCCCACACATCATGCCTCCCACCCTTTTCATACATTTTGGTTCTGAGTAACCACATTTACAATCATCAGTACTATATAGCATTGTGTGCCCCTCACCCCCCCCCCCCCCCTGTGTGCTGAGCTTCTGTTAACACAAGAACAATCTTTTAACTGTGATGCAAGGCCAGAAAAGTAGGTGCTACCCCTTAGAGTGTGCTGTGTGGAAAGGACTCATAGCTACTTCTGTCCATGGCCTAAGCATCTGTTCTTCCACGGCCTGGATAAGCCCTGCATCTTATTCTGTAGTCTGGATGACAATGATGGTGATGCTGATGCTCATGACATTGGTAATGACGATGGCCTCAATAATGCTGCTGATGACATTGTTATTGTTGATGATGATGGCTTTGATGCTGATGATGGTGATGACACTGATAACATTAGCAGTGTTAGCGATGGCTTTCGGCTGCTGCTGACATGGCACTTGTTCAGGCAGTCTGGACGGGACCTGTACAGTGAATCTTGTGTTCTTGTGACCTGGTGTGTCTTTGCTTCTCTGCAGTTTGTGCGTGTTTCCTCTCTCTATGTTTCGTGGTGTTGAGGAGGAATGTGTAATTCTTGCCTCTCTCCCTCTTGAATGAGAAGTTAGGACGGCCTTCAGTGTCTTTCATTAAGTACTGTTAGTTAGTCTTATCATGTTTGTGATGTTGTTACTGTTAACATTATGGTTGTTATTATTATGAAATGCATTTATGGTTGCTAATGTTTTTATGCACTGATTATTTTTAAAGAATGATGATTGTATCGATGTTCACAAATTTGATGTAACTGTCATTAGTATTATTGTTATTATTATTGTTAATCATTTTTATTATTATTATTATTATTTTGTTATTATATTATTATTATTATTATTATTATTATTATTATTATTATTATTATTATTATTATTATTATTATTATTATTATTATTATTATTATTATTATTATTATATTATTATATTATTATTATTATTATTTTGTTATTTTATATTTTTTATTATTATTTTATTATTATTATTATTATTTATTATTATTATTATTATTATTATATTATTATTTATTATATTATTATTATTATTATTATTATTATATTATTATTATTATTATAATTATAATTATAATTATAATTATATTATAATTATTATTATTATTATTTATTATTATTATTATTATTTATTTATTTATTATATTATTATTATTATTATTATTATTATTATTATTATTATTATTTATTATTATTATTATTATTATTATATATTATATTATTATTATTATTATTACTATTACTATAATTGTTATTATTATTGTTCTTCTTCATATTATTATTATCATTATCATTATTGTTATTAGCATTATTTTTGTTAATATTTTTATTATTACTATTGTTATCATTATCATTAGCATCATTATTATTGTTAATATTGATATTTATTATTATTACCATTGTTATTATTTATTATTGTTATTGATATTATTATTTTAATTATTTTGATTAGTTTTTATTATTTGTTAGTATTATTATTATTGTTGTTAATATGATTGTTATCATTATTATTATCATTATCATAATCATTATTATTATTTTTATTATTATTATTATTATTATTATTATTATTATATATGTTGCTATTATTATTGTTATTATAATTATTATATAATAATAATAATAATAATAATAATAATAATATATTATATATATATTATTATTATTATTATTATTATTATTATTATTATTATTATTATTATTATTTATTATTATATTATTATTATTATTATTATTATTATTATTATTATTATTATTATTATTATTATTATTATGTATTATATTATATTATTATTATTATTATTATTATTATTATATTATTATTATTATTATTATTATTATTATTATTATTATTATTATTATATTATATTATTATTATTTATATTTTATTATGTTATTATTTTATTATTACTATTATTACTATCATTATTATTTTATTTTGTATGATTATAATAATGATGATAATGATATTAACAATGATAATAATATTGATGTATTATTATTATTATTATTATTATTATTATATTATTATTATTATTATTATTATTATTATTATTATTATTATTATTATTATTATTATTATTATTATTTTATTATTATTATTTATTATTATTATTATATATATTATTTATTATATTATATATTATATTATATTATTGATTATTATTATTGTTATTGTTTTATTATTATTATTATTATTATTATTATTATTATTATTATATTATATATATTATTATTTTATTATTATATTATAATTATGATATATCATTATTATTATTATTATATTATTATTATATTAATTATATTATTGTTGTTTGTTGTATTATTATTATTATTATTATTATTATTATTATTATTATTATTATTATTATTATTATTATTATTATTATTATTATTATTATTATTATTATTATTATTATTATTATTATTATATATTATTATTATTACATTATTAGCATTATTAGCATTATTAGCATTATCATTATTATGATTATGACCTTCACTATTTTAGATAATTTTTATTGTCTCCCATATCTGTTATAAAATTGCCTCCTTTTCACAGCAGGTGGAACAAGGTTCCAGTCTGCCATATCCAACAGCCGAGTGGCCATCCGCAACATGCTGGGGCAGCGGCAAGTGAGCGGACCTCCCACTATGATGCCAGGGCAGCCCACTGGTCAGGCCTTCAACAACATGCCTGGAGGACCCATGGGCGCCATGGCTCGGCAGGGACCCATGATGAGGTACAGTTGCTTCCCTCTCCCTCTCTTTCTTTCCCTCTCCATGTCGCTATCCCTATCCCAGTCCCACTCCCTTTCTTTTTATGTCAGATTATTTGAGTAAGGAAGAAGTGTGTGCTAGATTGAAAAAGGCAGTCTAGCTTTTATTCCCATGTTGGAGTAATTCCAGCAATATGGATCCATTGGCAATTTGAGAAATCTTACTTGAATTACAATTCTTAATTTATTTATACATCTGTTACAGACCAGGACTGCGTGCGAGCCTGCAAGGGCCCCAACAGGGGCCAATGTATGGGGCAGGAGGAGGAATCCAAGGTGGTCCCATGCCCCAAGGTATGCCAGGCCAAGGGGGCCAGATGTACTCTGCCATGGGTGCTGCTGGAGGACCCCCTGGTGGGCCCACAGGACCAGGCCAGGCAGGCATGTCACAGTACAGCTCCTATCAGCAAGGTCCCATTACTGGTGGGCAAATGATGAACCAGGGTCCAGGTGGAGCTAATGTTCCCACTGGTCCTGGTGGTCCCACAGGAAACATGATGGGGCAGGGATACCAACCTGGGTATCAGGCCAATCCTGCCATGATGGGTATTCGGCAGCAGCAGCCAGGTGGCTACATGGGGCAAGGCATGACGCAGTCACAGATCGTCCAACGTCCTCAGTACATACAGGTATTGTGGTTAATGCAGTGCTCTCTGTTTGTACTTCTGCCTGTCTTGACTGATATTTATATGAAATTCCAAGGTCTTGCAATAAAATGGTGAATGATGTATCACTTTAATCATATTGATTTTTAACCATAAAGTTACTTTTGTTTGAAGTAACAGTTATGCAATTATGGAGATGTTTCACACTATCACTTTTTCTGTTTTTTTATTGATTGTCTGTTTTTCACTTCCACTCTCATTATACCTGAATGTGATATATCCCAGTCAAATGATAACTATTGTTTTCACTGGAGAATTTTCCACTGACTTCTTGTTCAAATCATAAGCTGTAATTGATAATCACTATATTAATGCAAAACAAAGCAACTTTTATCATGAAATAATTTGAAAAGACAAGCTGAAGTAAATGTAATATAAGATAATTGGCAAAATTCTTTCTTGTATTTATCATTTTAAGAAATACAAGACTATTAGTCCCCCTGAGACCTGAGTCAAAAATATACACTCTTGTTCTCTTCTTTTCAACTAAGAGTGTACCCAAGTACATTTTTGTGCACACCTCAAAGTAATTTATATTCTTGTAGCCTTAATAATGTTGATCATTGCAAGATCTTATGTAGGGGTAAGAGCCAATGTATATTTACAAACACTTTTGTTTGACTAGTTTGGTAGTTTTATCACAAGTGTGACTGCACGTCAAAAAGAGAAAAAAAGAAGAAAAAGTATCTGGAGCATAAAAAGATATATATATAACACTAGCTTAAAATTGATATCTTGATGCTTTTGTTTCAGGGTCCAGGTGGCAATGGCAGTATGGGCATGATTGGCAGTGGTCAAGGGTATGCAAGACCAGGCATGCAGCCCATGGGTCAGACCATGGGGCCAGGGGCACAGTCAATGGGCCCAGGCCAAACTATGGGTCCTGGACAGTCCATGGGCCCAGGTCAGTCCATGGGTCCAGGGGGACAGAGCATCAGTAGCCAAGGAATGGGCCCAGGGGGACACCCCATGGCACAGGGGAATGCCTCTATGATCCGCCAGAGGATGATGATGCAAGGAGGACCCACCAGTGAAGGTCAGACAGGGCCTGGAGGACCAGGACAGGGAGGAACACTACTATCACACCTCCAGAGGCCGATGGGAGGGGTACAGCAGCAGCAGCAGCAACAGCAGCAGCAACAGCAACAGCAACAGCAGCAGCAACAACAGCAGCAACAGCAACAAATGCTACATCCAAGTTCACAAGGAATGGGATACCCTCAGCCTCCTCCATACTAAAAGCTATCATCAATGTAAATTTTTTTTAAATGGTTCATTTGACATTTTTAGCATTGTGACCATATGTGGCATTGGTTTATTTCATTGTCTAGACAAAATATTTTTTTTAGATATATTTTTCCTTATTGACACTGTTGCTAAGAGCAACATGGTCTTGGTCTTAACTCTCATGATATATCTCGTTTTTTAATTAGGGAAGACTGCAGGCTCTCACTCAGCCTGCCATTGTGAGATGAGATGAATACTAACTCTCTAACTTGGACTGGCATTGAACAATATATCGGACTGGCATTCTTGATGAATTAATTTACTGATTTACATATTTATTTTCAGGCTTTTGAATTCCTTTTCTCAGTTTTATACTTTTTGAATTCTGACTTCTATTTGTATATTTTTGTATATTTCATATTTGTTGACTTTGCATTATAGGCAAAGATATAAAAAATAATAAGAAATCTACTTATTCATCTTAGTTCCTAAAACCAGTGTCTTTAATAATTTAAATGAGCTTACCCCTTTGCAGCTTTTTAATATGCTATTACTGATATACAGGATGATTGCCAGTGTATGTTGTTTTAAAACTTCTGAATTTACATTTTGGGCATTTTAAGTGTTATATGTTGAATGTCAAGAGTTGGGAGTTACATGGATTATAAGTACAAATGATATTATTTGCCCAATGACATAAACTGCAATTCTCACATTGGTTGTTGTGGGAGTTTGTTTTTGACTGGATGCAGATTATCTTGTTGATGTGATTTTGATTTAGAAGTCACAGAAGTTGAAAACATTCTGAATATACAATAAAAGATTTTAAAGCTGGAAAGCCAACTATAATATGTATATGTTATGGACTTTTACTCCATTCGTATACTTTATGTTTGGATGTACAAACCAAGTGTCTCATGTTTGATAATTAGATTGAGCAGGGTAGAAAGCAGTAAGTTTTATGTAATGACTATATTTTGAGTCATTTATAATTGATGACATGACATTTCTTTAAATCCTGTTAGAATATTTCAGGGATATAGGTACCTGGCAGTAACAAGGTATATTTATTTAATATACTTTTTCCTTTGGTAACAGATCCTGTATAAACCTCAGGGTCAGGTCAGTGCTTGTAGGTAAAGACTTAATTTGCTCTGTGAAGAGTTGGCAATTGCACTTACGACTGTTGTTCAACTTTTCATTGTTTGATGCAGAAGAA
>NW_020868675.1:462083-479583 GCF_003789085.1 Penaeus vannamei
ATTACTGTGGAAAAAGCTTTTACAGCTTTTAATTGCATACAAAACAAATTTGTAAATTTTAATTGTATTACTCTGGCAATGGAAAACACAACTGAGTTACAAAGTTAGGACCTGCAGTTTATTTTACTCATAAAAAATATGGCTTTGTAGTTTTTCTTGAACAAAATTTCACTTACTGTTTCATTTGATAAATTCAATTTCTACTATGGTTTCACCTAAGCCTTTCGTAAGCATTAAATATTATATTTTCCTTTCAAAATGCAATATTAACGGAAACTTTTCTATCCTCTTATTAGATTACTACCTATGAAAAGGCTGATGCTAAAAAAAGAAGAAAATAAATTGCATTTAACCTTCTCTTACACAAGTAACTGACATCCTGTAATATTTATATATATATATAATTTGAGATCTGCAAAGTTCAAGAGCACTTTAGGTTCAGACAACTCAGGCTTTGAAGCTACTTCTGAAAGGTTTAGCAAGTCAGCAACCTGAAGATTCAATTTTTACGACTAATTCTTAACCCTTCAGTGATGGGTCCGGCTATTGCCATCATGACCTAATGACATATATATAAGTCATGACACGTAATGGGTGGGCCAGCTGTACAAAGCTTAGGCCTACCCACTTTGACAATGTCAATTGTAATATTACATCACCAAAATTCATGCCCTGTCACAATTAAGATTAAACTAGGGTCAATCAAAAAGAGAAAAAAGAAAATAACAGTAATAATGATAATAATAAAAAAAACAATAATAACAAGCAGTACTCGGTATATATTCTCTCTGCACATGCTGAGAGGGAAATAATCATCTGTATCTTTATTGCTTACTCTTTTGGTGTAGTGTATTATTAACAATTACAATTGTGTTCAAAGTGTTAGTGTGAGTGCATATGTATGCACATTTATTTGTTTATAAGTAGTGTATCTCATGTTTTCCCATTCAATGCATGTTAAGCTGTGCATAAGTATGCAAATATATTTGTGCTAAATATATCTTATTACCCTTACCAATACATAAACTTTTCTTAGATTCTTAAATGGATTAGAGAACAGATCCTATACAAAACAATAACAACATATTGTTGCATGCCTGAACTTAATGCATTTAGATATCCCAAAACCAAGTGTAAATCCTCCATTTCTTCAATTCATAATTGGATTCTGGTCCACTTTGAGCATCTAAGACCTTACCATCTCCTCAAAAAGTGAAAATGTGCTCATAAATAACTAAAATTAATAATTCCCTGTACTACACTTCAATAATTGGTCAGATATTTCCCAACAAACTTTACTAACAGACAAGAAACTCTATAACCTCAGCATTATATCCCTGGCATATCACCAACAGAATGACTCCAGGATTAGACTACAGCATCACAGAATTCATCAGCCTAAGCAGAGTCAACTGCCTCATTCCTGTATTCTATCCTTTTTATACAAAAGCTTGTAATCTATATTGCAAGGAACATGAAAATATAATATCCTACTCTGCTATATTAATCTAAAAAAAAAGAGAAGAAAAGAAAAAAAATGAAGTCTCATACAGTATTTGACAAACAATAATCATGGTACAGTTTGAATTTGCATTTGTTATTACAGATCCATTTCCCATGATTTAATTTGTTGCAGAATAAGGAAATGATTGAAGATACTAAACAAGTAACAGAGAAAAATAAAATAATAATAATGAAAAATACAAATAACAATAATAAAACAAAGTCCATATTCTGGGTCTTCATCATTGTTTCAAAAATCAGGGAACATCTTGAATGACCTCTTTTGCTGACTAGCTCAGTTTTTTATCTATGTTTATGCTATTGTTTGCAACATTGCAAACTTAAACGTCTCATTATAAAAAGAGGAATGTTGTGTCCTTTGAGATGTACTGTACTCAAAACAACTGATGACAGGCAGAAGGTAGGGACATAAGACACCCAAGAACTACTTCCAACACTATGAGGAATCATATCTAGAGCACCAAGATGGAAAATACTTAAAAGAAAACCGTGGCACCTACAGAATATGGACATATGAAACTAAGGGATGCCAAGAGGCAAAGATAATGAAAGTCTGAGGATGACACAGTGGACTGTTTGAATCCTTAAGCTATTGTTTGGCATCCAATCACTAAAGGGCGACAATGCCATAATCAAAGTCTTGAAAGGGCACCCATCTTAGGCCTGAATTTCTCTTTACAAGGCATAATATAATTCATTTGATAAACGTTCAATTTTTTTCTAAAGAGCTATTTTTTCATTCCAGCCAAGGCACAGAATTAACTAACTATATAGATGAGTTGTGTGACTGCCTTCACTGTAATTATTCAGAGTGACTGTATGAGGCCAGGACCCTGTCTGAGGCTTGAAGCATATCTGACATTATTTTAGAAATCTAAAACCCAACTCCCTTGTGTTCCTATCCTACCTACCGACTCCCTTTGTGCTGCAATTTGAGCAAAATATAATATGGGTTCAAAGTTTATCCCACCTATATAAAAAGCTTGCAGTTGTTAATGTGAACCACTACAAAACACATGATACAGAAGTCATTCCTTTCCCTCTAAGTATTACAATTCCACCAATAGTTTGAGGGCATTTGTATACGGATAACAAAACATACTGATAATATAAATAATAC
The DNA here is from genome assembly GCF_003789085.1 of Penaeus vannamei. Taxonomy (NCBI): domain Eukaryota; kingdom Metazoa; phylum Arthropoda; class Malacostraca; order Decapoda; family Penaeidae; genus Penaeus; species Penaeus vannamei. The sequence goes on from NW_020868675.1 coordinate 464,728, forward strand.
GTCATCATAAATTATACTGTAAGATATATGAAGTACATCATTTGAATATAGTTCATTAATAATATATAACACTCAATAATATGGGCCTGTAACCCAAGCAAAATTCACCATTAAAAAAATAAAAGTACACTTATATTCAGGCTAAATCCTTAAGCATACTCCAAATTATACTGACAGTTGAATGTACCAACATATTGAACGTATTCAAGAAAATGAACACAAGAGAAGTGAAAAACAAATAGGATGTTTTTTATCCACCCTTCACAACCTCAAGAGCTAAATTCCTAAAAAGTAAGCAAAGAGGAACGGCAGCCTAATAAGGCAATCCTGAGAACCCCAGGCAGAATATTGGTAGTGTGATAACTTTCTTAAACCATTTAGCAAACAGCTATTGTTGTGTAGGTAATATAATTTTATTGTTGGTTGGTTCCACTGATTTATCACCAATATGAGATTACGTAAAAGGATACATGCCAAGGTTTCCTGCAGCAGCTTCTTAAAATACTGATAATTCACTTTATACACAATGTGTGTAACTGACACTTGTGACCAGGACTAAATATGAAGAAAAAGTAAAGGGGGGGGGTGGGGGGGTTCTGGTCATATTATTATAAATTCACTTTCCTTCCAACATGATACATTTTCTTTTGGCTACAAAATAAAAGGCGGTGTCCTAAACAAGAACTGAAATAAATAATTTACATTAGTACTTGAATGTACTATTTGTGCATGGTCATCACATATTGTATATATATATACACATACTGTATATATATACACACAGTAGTATATACAAACAGTTACAGAAATTATCATCTGGATAGGAGATTCTCCCACAAACAATAACAACTTACTCTCTCACATCAGCAGAGGCACAGCAACATTTCATTTAAAAAAAAAAATCGCATATAAAATATATTAACAATGTCATGAACAACTTTGTAATTAAGCCTAAGGTCTTGGATAATATGCCTGGCAATTCTTGTAGAACATCTGATTTCTGATGCACTTTTGATACTTACCTTGATATGCAGTTTGTAACTTGCATGGACATGACAACATATCACAAATACTTTCCAGTTTGGAAATTCAAATACATTACATAATATCAAGAATGAGACGTAGTTAAATAAAAGCAATAACAGAGATTGGTCTGTTATATACAAGCCTTAAAAATGAATATATATTGGTTCTTGTGGAAGCTTTGAAATCTGTTCAAATATAAGTGCTAAGAAGTCAATAAATAATACTGTTACCATATTTACCTTTTCAGCTATTATGAAACATCCCATACTCCTTTGATTTCCTTAAGCCTAAATCGATCTCAAAAGCATTGCCAAAACCCTACCAACAACCAGGTCAATGACCCCAGCTATCTAGAGGAATACACAGGTAATTGCATGACATTGCTGAATACCTCTGATCAAGCTGACTAAATCCTTTCTAGTATTGATAACCCCTGACCAATCTATGTAACAGCTAGTATGCAACATCCTCTTAATAGAGATGAGATGTTAGTTTGGGGTGCTGGCAAAGGTCAGAGCCTGTGGCCAGACAACAGATGTCGAGGGGGATGAGGGCGGGTGGGTCTCCAGCACCACCTGTTCAACACCCTCAGCTTCACTCCCACTTATTGCTTGCCCAAAGCCCTGGGCCATCCTGATAGCAGCTGGGACACCTTCCCCCTGCAGGTCTCCACTGGTGCCTGCCCCATCTTGTCCCTCAACAGTGTGTATGTTGACTGAACTGCTACCACTGGTTACAGTTCGGGAGGTTGAGGTCACTGTAGAGGCAGTGCCCGCAACAGGCAACCCAGGAATAAGAGAGATAAACTGCCCGGCAGGAAGAGAGAGTGTCACTGTCTCTGGACCATCTGTGGTGACCAGAGCCAGGGTGGCACCCTGCTGCCCTCCATCGCTACTCACCAGCAAAGGACGTCCACCTTGCGCTGTTCCCACAACTACTTGCTGCCCTTCTGCTCCAGTGCCAACTATGCGCACATATTGCTCACCGCCGCTGAGGGGAGTGATCTCCCCCATAGCTTGGGTCAGAAGGTCATCCTCTTTCACCTCCACACCAGCTTCCTCAGACTCTCCTCTGGTCAAGCTTACTAATCGATGGTTCCTCAAGATGCTTGCATCTGTGACAAGCTGGCCTCCAAGGGTCAGTTCCCCTGACAAGCCTGCTGGAGCCTCCATCTGAGCCTCATCTTCCTCCACTGCTGCTTCTGGTGCTTCAGCAGAGTACTCCTTCATCTGTGACTTGTGATTGCAGAGGTCAGGGTGATGGTGCCGCTGGTGCCGCAGGAGCCGGGCCCGAGTTGTATACTGGCGGTAGCACCATAAGCATGGATGAGGGTTTGTCTTGGAGTATGCAGGGACCTCACCATTCTCATTCTCATTGTGATTAGTGGAAGGTGGTGGAAGCTCTGCTCCAGGGTGATACTTCAGGATGTGTAATTTCCTCTTGCTACTGCTGCGGTACATCTGAAAAAGTAGTAGAAACCCATCTATAACTCATAACACCCAAAAAATAAACCACTCTGAAATTACAATATAGCGTATAATCCACCTCAGATATCCTCCTACAATCCAATCCTAAATTACCTTATCACAATGCTGGCAGCTGTAACATCGCTTTGCCTTGAGGATGGGTTGGTTCAGCTCAGGTACTGTTGACGGGTCAATGTTTGGGTGACGCTTGGCCAGGTGGTTAACAAGCATGCCACGCCGCTTGAACCCCAAGAGGCAGGTGTGGCACTTGTACAAAAACTGTTTGTAATCAGCAGGATCAACCTATGGCAGGAAAAGGAGAAGCAATTCTTCTTCTTAGACACTTCATATAGATAAGATTAAATTAACTGCCATTGTATTGCACTATGATAGCAGGTTTGCAGACCTACTAAAATTATATATGTTAAAAGTTTATGGAAGTAACAGTAGAGGCCTCATGTTGGAATTTCCAGCATTAGTCTTGAAGAAGTACTATATAAACCCCAAATTAGAGCATCCCAGGCATAAAAAAAAGGTTATTAAAGCTGTTCTGAAGGAGACCTGATGAAACAAAAACTAACATCAAATCACTTTCTGTAGTCTAGAGACAGAGGCAAACAAAGAAACATATAGGTAAAATCAAAATAAAGATGGAAAAAAAGAGCATAATATATCATAGCCAATGAACTACTTTCTCATCAAATGTGTATATTAATAATGCTGATAAAACTGGAAACACTCTGAAATGTTACTTCCACACGACAACAGCAATCTTTACATGAAAGCTCAGTTATACGAAATGAAATTTAACTTTTTCTATAGAAGCTGCACCTGGCAAAAATACAATACAAATATACATTTTCTCTCAAATCTGATGACTTTGGCAAAGCATCCTCTTTAAAATAATGTTGATTCATATCAGTTTGTGAACTAATCTCATTATTCATTCAATTACTGTTCTCTGTCTCATTACCACTTATCCTCTTTTCTTATCTTAGGTGATGTATCCCTTTTCACATCCCTTTTTTTATCCTACGACCTGACAAAAAAAGGATAAGAGACATAAAGGAAAAAGGACATGTAAGAGACTCCCACAGATGCATGTCCTTGATATCGTTCACCCTTTCTCTCTACCTCTCACACAATACCTTTGGGACAAACTTGGGGGGCCCTTTGGCGACTGCTTTAGAAGTCTTAGCCTCACGGTCATTTGAGTGCATGCGCTTAGAGTGCTCGCGGAGCTTATCCTTCCGCTTGAACCTCTTGCCACAGTCTGGACACAGGAAGTCACGACGCTCTGAATGACTGCAAGAATGAGAGAGAATAACAAATCTATAAAAATGAAGAAACCCTAACAGTCAGTAATATACTTCTATATCATGATGCTGAGACACATCAACAGAAATGGAGCAGGAGTGGGTGAAGGAAAGGGTACAGGAGGAAGAGGAAGAGATGGAAGAGAAGGAAGAAGGGGATGAAGAGATAGGAGAGCCCAGCCTACCTAAGCATATGAATCTTGAGTTTGTCCACAGATGGCATCTCCTTGCTGCATATGGAACATGTGTGAGGCATGATGGCGTGGTATGAACGAATGTGCCGGCGAATCTTACTATACGTGGGGAAAACCTGCCAGAAAGGAAAATACAATAAATGAACGGACTGAGGTTAATGGTTTATATGATTTATGTGGTTATGGGGGCATAGATATATCTCAAAAACATTATCAGATTTTTATAATCACTGGGCACTGTTTTGTTGCTCTAAAACTAACTAGAATGCATCTGCTTGTATGAGCAAAATTTATAGAAACATTACTATCATTGTTAACATCTTTTTTTTATTAAAAAATCAAAACATTCAAAGATAGGAATAAGTATAAAAGGAATGGGTGAGTACAGTCAGCACCACAAGTAATAGCACCACCTTGCAATGCACATTCCCACAACATAAAAAGTAATATGGAGGGAATACCAACTGGTTGTAGTACTTGGTAGCAAATCCCATATGCTTCACATAGCCTGCCATGTGTCTTGAGACATCTTCCACTAGCCACTGAAGGAGACTGGGCTTAACCCACTTGCGCTAGGTGTCTCACATGTGAGAAGCCTAGAAAAAAAAAAATCTCGGGCGTCCCACTGGTGTGATGCTAGACCGGAGCTTGTGCTCCAATTCTGTCGCCTGTAACGGGTGGCAAGCGGGCTGGTTCCCAGACTGGCCTGCATGCCAATTTTGAAGCTGCCCGGAAACTATTATTTTCGGCTTGAAAATGTACCGGCACTGGTGGATTTAGATTTCCCCTAATGTTGGGGAGATGCCCAATGAGCTTAGGCATGGTTGAGATATCCCTCCCCTGAGGTGCTTCTTCATAAGCCTCAGGGGAGATTTTCATGAGATTTTCTTGATGTGGTTCAGATTTGGGAACTCTTTTATGTTGTCAAAACCAACCCACTCAATACAGGCCTTTATTAACCAAATGTTGCCGGGGATGGCATGTATGTATATGCCATGCCCACTAAATGTTTAATTTAGTAATTGTTTTTACATGTAGATGGCTCCTCTAGGACTAAGTCACCAATGAGCCATTTACAACAGTTTACCCTTTTCCTTGATTTGTGATAACAATATCTCGTATTCAAGCCATTTACGATGGGTGTCCCACATATGAGACATCGGGAAAAATAAACATTGCCAGGCGTCCCACCGGTGTACCGCTGCTGGCCATGTATATTAATAATGCTGATAAAACTGGAAACACTGAAATGTTACTTCGACAAGGCAACAATAACCTTTAAATGAAAGCTCAGTTATATGAAATGAAATTGAACTTTTTCTATAGAAGCTGCACCCGGCAGAAATTAAAATATATTTTTTCTCTCAAATCTGATGGCTTTGGCATCAGATACTGGGCCGGCCCCATGCGCCGATTTTGAAGCTGCCTGGAAACTATTATTTTCCGCTTCAAAATATACCGTCACTAGTGGGTTAATACTGCTGCTAGTAATGTCAATAACAATATAGTAATTGTAATGTTTATAGCAAAAATAACAGTGTCAAAATTGATAGTATTTGTAAAAAAGCTTCCTCCCACTATTTCAAGGGAAGATAAGGTCACAAGATTTACTAATTGTCTTCTTTGTGGCTAAACACTGGCAGAGCCATCTATGTACAGAAACATTTAACAAAACAATACTAAAGTGAACACAGCATTGGGTTAATATAAAACACATTCTCCCTTCTGTTCAGGTCCCGAATAAATTTTTCTTACAAAATATAACCCTTTTCTGTCTTTGTTTCTTAGTGAGCAATGATTTTGGCTATGCCCATAAGAGGAGTCGTCCCTGAGGCTGCATTGGATTGCACTAACACTCACGTCCCTGAGCAGCTATGTGTGTGTGTGTGTGTGTGTGTGTGTGTGTGTGTGTGTGTGTGTGTGTGTGTGTGTGTTGTGTGTGTGTGTGTGTGTGTGTGTGTGTGTGTGTATGTGTGTGTGTGTGTGTGTGTGTGTGTGTGTGTGTGTGTGTGTGTGTGTGTGTGTGTGTGTGTGTGTGTGTGTGTGTGTGTGTGTGTGTGTGTGTGTGTGTGTGTGTGTGTGTGTGTGTTGTGTGTGTGTGTGTGTGTGTGTGTGTGTGTGTGTGTGTGTGTGTGTGTGTGTGTGTGTGTGTGTGTGTGTGTGTGTGTGTGTGTGTGTGTGTGTGTGTGTGTGTGTGTGTGTGTGTGTTTTTTTTCCCAGTGGCACAGTGGATTCAGCCTTTACTTGATGCAAGATGAGTTTGAGTCTTGTTAGTAATTTTACCGGGTCTTCCAGAGCAAATTTTGTAATGGGAAGGATTCACACCTCCAGTCTCTGTGATCTTAGTCCAGCACTTGACTGTTTGGAGCGCAACTCTGGGTAGAGTGATCCCTGATTACTTTTCCCTAAAGGAATCAGGGATGCAATAGCTGCGATTTTCTTCTTTGAAGAACTTTGGTCTTTAGGCACTGTCTTTATGCAGACTAAGGGATGGTAGGGAATGTAAAAAAATGTAATTACAACTGCCTAAGGGACACTGGACGGGAGATAAGTACACTTGGGCAACAAAGTTCCAACCCCTCAACTAACATCAACCACTCCAGTACAACTGGCTTTATGAATAAGCATATAGAGGAGATTCTTGATAATTCATCAAAAGTAATGAGGTGCCAATTTTCATGCCATTACTTTTGGCACTGACTGTAAAGAGTTAGTTACCACATCTTGGTTTGTTTTCATAATAATGGAGTGTAATTTGCACAGCCAAATGCTTGAATGCATTCAAACCAGCTTGATCTATTTGTAAAAACCACATCCATTTGCCCTCATTTTTTTTTTTTTTTTTTAATAATGCAATCTGGTAACGTATTTTTCACTATATGAAGCATACACATCCTAACTATTAAACTTTACATAGACAAACACAAATATACAACTGTAAACTAAATACAAATACACACAAACACACACACACAAGTAAATAATAAATAAAACAAAAATGTTACTCACACCCACAAACCCATCCGTACCTCAAATAAAACACTTACCTTTTTACAAGTCGGACAAGCGTATTCCCCATTGACACAGTGCGAGGATACATGGGACTTCAGCCCGGCTACGGAGAAGAATCCCTCCCTGCAAATCGGGCAGTCATAGCCTTTACTGCCCTCTGTGAAGTCAGGACATTAGTGCTCATCTTTTCCTCACGCTCTAAGTGCAAACGCGTGTGCGCCAAGTACTGAGCAGGCAAGTGAGCGCTTATCTACTGTGCTCTTTGCCCTCTACTCTCTCTGAACCCATATGAAGGCTCTACTGTGATCAGATTATTGTTTGTTCTGTGTCAGTCTCGGTAGTGCCAAAAGCTAGATGAATATTGACATTTCCTGTCTTGCTGATCTTTTTTTAAATGTATGTTTAAATTACTGTAAAAACATTTGATCTTAAAAATCACTTTCCACAGCTGATCAACTTGGATACAATATTTCCGAAACTGCAATCACATTATTATGAAATGAAAAGAACCTCTCTAAATCAAAGACAGAAAATAGAAATTTACCAAAACTGAGTAAAGTGCATTTGAAATATCTTTGCACATTACACATACTCATGTCTTACCAGCTCCAAAACTTTACATAGCAGCTAAATACCTCAGCATGATGCACAACTCACCAATATGAAACTTGATGTGTGTGTTAAGAGCTGTATTGCTACAGAAGCGTCTGAGGCAGAGGCTACATCGGAAGGGCTTCTCCGTCTCATTGCCATGGACAGCCATGTGCGCCTCCAGCCGCTCACGACGCAAGAATGACTGGAATCAAAACTCTAGTCTGATGACGGATTCTTTGTAAAACAATATCAGAATGTTTAGATTATCATTAGAATGCTAATATCTTATAACAGAATTCATACATTCTTTATGGTGAGCAATTTGAAACATTAAAATAGATTTCAAAATCTAATAGATATACAATACTTGTTTATTCCATAACTAGGATTTTTTTTTTTTTTTTTTCCTTTTGGGGGGGGGGTAATTCTATTGAAACAATACTTCTTTTTGTAAAGAAATAATCGCTTCTAGAGTCAGAGATTACTGTGCAATAAATTACAATTTCATAAAGAGATTATTTTTTAAAACATCCTGCATTTGTGTGAAATCCATGTATACTTGCTATAGTGTTTTGTACATTAAATAAAAATATGTATGGTCTTAAAAAAAGTAGCCCATGTATGCCATGCAAAAATGTATTATCATCTGACTTCAAGATAGTAAAATACTTATTGATATACTGTGATTGTGGCAGTGACTGCTTGCTCCTTGATTCAAAACTATTGAGCAGGTAAAGGGTTTTGTGACATGGTTGTGACTGCGATGGTGCTAACATTGTTGTGCTGTGACTAGCACAATTCACAATAAATAAATAAATCCAGGGCAGTCGGATATCAGAATCTGAAGTGCCATTTTAGTTTTAGCACTGTCTACAATGTACCTGTAATGACTAAATAGCACTAGTTTTGCTGCCCTTGAGACGATAATGCATTTCACCATGATTTAAATAAATAGTCAATGTAAAATTAGCATTCACTGTAATGAGCAGTCATGGAAAAAGAGAAACTAATTCCAACCTTATAGCAGAAGTCACACTTATGAGGCTTGGCTTGAAGAGGAAGGAAGAATCCATGTCCTCCTATGTGTGCTAACAGCTCCTCTGCTGCCTCAAAAAACTGAAAGTTGGAAAAAAAAATGAAAAGAATAAAAAAGAAGAAGAAAAGTAATATGACCCCACAGATTATGCTAAGCTTTCATCAATATCGTTAAAAATCAGGACCAATAAGACAATGATATGGGCCTTTGCAACAATAATTCCGTAAAAAATAAACATAATACAACACATCCATTAAACAATGACAAATAAAACAAATCATATAAACACAAGAGTATAATTTCCTCTGGGATTATAGACAAAACATTAAGTCATTTGAGCCTTAGAAGAACCTTGTTATTACAAACCTTGAAGCACTGAGGACATGCCTTCTCCTTCAGCTTCATTTTCACCAAGGCATCATTACCCTCCTGCACCTGTGCTCCTTCATGTGTGTGTTGGTGGATTTTCAGCAGCTGCATTGCAAGAGGAAGACGAGAAAAAAAAATCAATAATTAGTACCCAGAAAGAAAAACGATTCCTTGTTCTCATTCCCAACAACTAACAAATCACAACTCCCAGTTTATTTTACTATTTCTGAAAAGATTATAACGATGTCATGACCTCAGCTGATCTTACCTCTGGCATAGTGAATACCAAATTGCAGGTGGTACACTGGCTGTGCTGTATACCTTCTACAGCAGGCATAGCAAGTCTGCTGAAAATATATATAATCCATCAATAATCACAGACTTTCCCTAGCTTTTCCATTCTCTATCAAAAACACAAAAGTTAAAAGCAAATAATGACAAGTATGTTTAATCATAAACTAAAGCAAGAATAAACATCTTTATAAAACCTCCCACACAACTGCCAATTAAAGCAAACTCCTTAAAAAAAAAGAAAAAAAAAAGAAAAAAAAAATAATAATAAATAAATAAATAAATAATAATCAAATATCAAACTCAATATTCACATATGATAAAATTCAGAGGGAACTTACCTGTTGACATCTGCTTGTGAAGAAGTCCCAGCTCCTGATGTCTCTTCACCTGAAACCTAGTCAGACAAAAGATGTAAAAAATTAATTGGCAACAGAGGAAAAATGAAGACACTGGAAAGATAAAAAATTGCTATCATGCTCTCTGTCAGACAAAAGATGTAAAAAATTAATTGGCAACAGAGGAAAAATGAAGACACTTGAGACACCTAGAACATACAAAAAATTAAGCTCATTGAAAAAATCCCTTATTTTCAACTTGGAAGCTAAAACAAGACAGTCTTCAGGGATCTCACCTTCACTTTCTTGGCAAGCCTCTTCACACCAGTCTCCACCTCTCCATTGTTCCTGGGTCGCCTTGTCTTTATTCTCTTTCGCTTCTTCTTCTCCTCTTCACCAACCTCCTGCTCAGATATCAAGGAGACAGATAGTATCAGACAGATAGTACATATTGTCAGGTTTAGTAAAAAAGAAAAATACAATTTTCATAAATATATAAATGTGGACAACAATAATAAATAAAAATCACTAATATGAAATATAAGACAACAAAAGTATCAATATCATAGAAGAAGAAGAAGAAGAAGAAGAAGAAGAAGAAGATCTATTACACTTTCCACAATTGTCACCTTTAGAAAATCACTAACCTCATCATGACAGACCAGATGCTGCTGTAGTTCTGCTGATGACTCAAAGGCCTCATCACATTCATAGCACGGCCAGGACTTCCTCAGTGACTCAAGGACTGAAATCAAAGAGGAACATGAATACTGGTTACTTGATCTAGCTATTTAACTAAAATAGGAGAACTAAGCTTCTGCTACATGTGATCTGAACTAAGAATACCTAAAGTTGAACCGATCTACACTAACAAATAAATACAATGTTGGAAATAGTCAGCTGTCTTGTGCGGCACCACTGGTTAGGTCATTGTAGTTATATCAAAACTTAAAATAAATCTTCCTTACTCTTAATCTCCTCTGCTGTTGGCTGCAGGATGTGAAGGCCTCTTTTGTCACCATATTGCTTTGAGTACCTGGAAGAAATTAGATAGAGCTACTATCATATACATAACATTTATTTCTCAATTCCTACTAAAAGACACTTTTTTATCATTCACTAAAAAGAAGGAATATAAGTATAAAAGATTAATTCATATTCAGTTACAAAATACATGATTAATTACAATGAACAAATGTCAATCATTTTTTGTTATCTTAAAGGAACATCCCAATCAACTCAAGTGTCCTCCTGTTGTGGCAATACTCAAGCTCTTACCCAACTCTGAGTTCTGTGCGTGGGGCAATGTCTGTGGTAGTGAGGAAGACAAGGTTCTCATCCACTTGCATGACTACACAATTCTGCTCAAGGTATGTGGTGGCCTGACGCACGAATCGCATCCAGTTGGAGGTGGCTGTGAAGTTGAGGATGGCTATTAAACTATAATTCTGAATATTCAGATCCTCATTACAACTTCTGTAATCTTTTTATTCAAACTCACGGACATTCAAATCAGCATTAAAATCAAACAAACAAATGAGGGAAGCTTTGGAGACAGACACTTGCCTTCATCGGAAGTGTCAAGGTGCAGCGTCTGATCACCCTGCTTTATGGTGTAGATAAGGCCGTGTGGAGACACTGACCCATCTGAGTCTTCCTTCAAGACACCTTCTATGGGGCCGAATTGTGTGCGCTTTGGAATGGCCTTGCGTACAAACACACCATATTCTGAAGGGGAAAAATGAGGATAAGGAATGAAGATGGAATGCTAAACTAAGAACAAAAAAGAAATGAGAAAAATATTCCTCTAGATCTATACATACTACCCCTATGAGTCAACAGCATATTCTTTTCAGTTCTGTCAATAAAGGACAACCTCCTTCCAATTTACATGGAAGTCTTAATTTCTAATTCTACATATACATAAATACATACATACATACATATATATTCACATACATACCAGATTTAGACTATACCACCCACACAAAAACATGAAGGTGAAGTATGCCACAGACAGCCTAGATTTTATGCCCTGAGCTTTAGCATGCCAAGCCTCTATGGAACTTTAATTTTTTCATTGAAAACGTTGAACTGACCAAAAATGATTTTCATCAAGTCTTCTTCCTACAAAAAAATAAAAGTATACCTTCTGTGTCTGCAATTTTACGAATGATGAGATGTTGCGCAGGAAGAGAAGCCCAGGCTCTTGTCCTAACTGGTTTGTCTGAGATTGCTTGTATTCGATGTTGTGGGCACTCATGGGAATACGCCTGTTCACAATCTCCACACCCTGGTATATGAAATCAAAATGACATCGGTGATATTGTCATTCATGTTATCACTACTGCTATTACAACCAACTGCAATTTTGGTCATTATCATTAAAAGTATTAACCTAAAGAGTAGTAATCACCAAAGAATTAAAATATCCAAAAGTATACAGTTATTCTAAAACCAATTATCCATTATCAAAAATAAAAACTTAAAATTCAATGAAAATCTGAAAAATTAAAGTATGTCCCATGCCACACCACCCTTTTGGACACACAATACTTACAAATATCCGGTCCAATAAAGCCTGGGACACCTGAATCACTGACAGAAGAATTGACTTCATTCTGTCTTTGTCCACTAGCATCTTGTAGAGAGTCATTAGCAGCACTGTCACTACTACATGGTTGGAGAGCCTAAGGAAAAAAAAGGAAGTGTTAACAAGCTGATATGTGGAAATCTTTAACTGCTATTCTTGGTCAGGCTGTCCTTTCAATTAATACCACTGAATCACAAGGTACTGCCATGTTTATGGTAAGCAATTTCATACCTGAGATTCTGGCCTGAGTTGAGATACAAGGTTACTAGCTTCCCTCTGTAACTGCTTTCCTATAAACAGGAAAATATAATATATATAATTAATATATATTATATACCAAATAAATAATTGGAGGTTCAACCGAGCTGATAAATTCTTGGATTAAGTAGATGATATGAAACAAAGCTAGTACTGCTTACTGTATCTGAAATGATAATTGGTACAGCATATATTAGCATGTTGATTTACTCACCACAAGCGATCATGAATTCTATTTTAAAGTCTAATATCAACTGTTTCTCTTACCTAGGACTAAAGGATCATGGAGAGAGTGGGAATTGGAGGACAGCATCATTAATAAGGCTCCATCATTACTGTCATCACCACTACCAACTAGGAGAGACACCTGTAGAATAGAATATCATAATCGGTGTAGGAATTATAAGTATGAGGAGCTTTTTCTAACCTAATGGCAACAGGTGATGTCTGGTCGCATTATGGCAAAATATCCCAGGACACTGGGTGATACATAATCATGTTATAAGTCCATATCCCAGCAATTTGTGTCTAACCGTAAACTGGAGAAATGTCCAGCAGCAAAATACAGCACACTAATGTACATACAAACTTTATCACAATATGTACATACACAAAGATACTTCATTCCACTTTCAAAGCTCAAAATAGTATAGATTTTTTTTTTTTTTTTTAGGTTTCTTGCATTGTGAAATTCTTAACTCGCAAAAATTCTTGACACATTTACTTACCTGATCGGGCTGTGAAGGAAGAATGTGTTGAGAAAGAGAGGGCTGCTGGGAGGGGCCAGGCATGGCTGCATCTATGACCCCATTCAACTCTGAGGAGGCCAGGGTCAGACTGAGGGATGTACTGAGCGAACTAGCACTAATACGTGATGGGTCGACTAGTGAGTGGTGAGAGCTGTCTAAGTTACTGAAATCAGCTTGATTTACCCCTTGATTCTGTAGGTCATCCTTTCCCACAAGGGACCCTGAGCTTAGGGCATCATCACTGTTCAGGGAACTATCCTCATTCAGCTCCAGAACATAAGACTGGTTCAGCTGACTAAGGGCCTGGTTGCCTGAGCTGCCTGCCAAGTCGTCACTGTTCAAACTATTTGATGCACTGCTAGCTATGGTGACAAGGGGCTCTAGACCATCAGATCTTCCTGCTTCTTGTAACTGGTTATTATCTGGTGCTGAACTGCAAACTGGCAACTCTGAGGAGATATGCAGAAGTGGTAGACTACTGTCTAGAACCTCAACTGGGTGTGCTAACATTTGTGTACTGGATGTTGAGGGGAAATCATTCCCCTGGCTTACTGCTGCGACTGCTTGGGCCTGACTGCTCACTGGCTGCTCTGGGCATGGCAGTGAGAGCCTGCTGGGGCCAGGGATTGCTAGTGGGTCATCCAGGTAAGGCCCAGGATCTGGGGGAGGTGGAGGTGTGTTTTGGGGTGTCCTTTGGTCACTGACATCTCCAGATAAGCTAGCATCAAGAGAGTTGGTAGAAAAGTGCGACAAAGAGAGAGAGAACTGCTCAATAAATCTATTAGCACTTGCTCGGCCACTGGTGAACATGCCTTGCGGGCTGACAAGCATGCCAACATCTTGACTGTCATCACTATGCTGCAAACCAATTTCTGATGTGGATATTTCTGCTCCTTCATCTGCCATGACTGGCAATTGCATCTGGTCAGATGGTGCCAGATTGTCATCAGAATCATCATCTGATGAGTCACCCTGAGGGTCCATTATTCCTCTTCCACTTGTGGAATCAACTGTAGAATCCAGAATGGCTACACTGGCTAAACTTGGGGAAACAGGACTGCTTGGCCCAGAGACATCATTCCCTTGAAATTCTGCTGGAGTTGGAGGTATAGAGTCTATGTGACCAGTAGATGATGAGACAATGCAGTTATCAGCAGGTGTTCTTGGGGAGCCTAGAGGGGATGCCTGTCCCCTGATGCTGCTGCTAGCCTCACACCCCGATACATTCCCTACAAGTGCTTCTGCCTCTCCATCACTCAGCCGGACTAACTGGCTGCCGATGCCCGAGGGTCCTGGGCTAGAGCTAAATGGAGGTAAGTTCTCTGGTGAATCACTCTCACTGTCTGTGTCACTGTTTGGAGATCGACATCCATTGGTCTGAGATACCATCCCATCCCCTGAAGGACTTGGCTGTGGGATTGCTTGGAGAATGCTTGGGCTGGGTTGGGGGGCTGTGTGGAGATTGCTGCTGGGTCCTGGCCTTGCTAGATCCTGCAGGCCACTGGGGCCAGCACAATGAATAGCCTCAACACCACTGGGGCCTGCACAATGGACAGACTCCACCTCATTAGGGTCAGCACAATGCTCATCCTCAATGCGGCTGGGCCCAGGCTG
>NW_020868675.1:484583-487083 GCF_003789085.1 Penaeus vannamei
ACTGAGTCCTACAACATCCCATTCATTGAAAGAGAGTTCCCCAAATAATGCTAATAAGTAAGATTCAGTTCTATATACATATATATACATATATATACATATATAAACATATACATACATATATCTAGACACACATTACATATATATATATATATATATATATATATATATATATATATATATATATATATATATATATATATATTATATATATATATATATATATATATATATATATATTATAATATATTAATATATTATTATATATATAATATATATATATTATATATATATATATGTATATATATATATATATATATATATATATATATATATATATATATATATATATATATGCACAATACATATGAATATATATTTGCATATATATATATATATATATATATATATATATTATATATATATATATATGTATGTATGTATGTATGTATGTATGTATGTATGTATGTATGTATGTGTGTGTGTGTGTGTGTGTGTGTGTGTGTGTGTGTGTGTGTGTGGTGTGTGTGTGTGGTGTGTGTGTGCGTGTGCGTGTTGTGTGTGTGTGTGCGTGTTGTTTGTGTGTTGTGTGTGTGTGCGTGTGTGTGGTGTGTGTGTGTGTGGTGTGTGTGTGTGTGTGTTTGTGTGTGTGCAAAAAGTGGTGATGCCTCGCCAGACCTGGCTTGAAGAGATCTTGCCCTTCTTGCCCGGAAAGGTGGCTCACGTCAAACAAGCTGGACATAGTTAGGAAAGGGTAGGGGGGGAAGAAGGGGTTGATCTGGAATCGTTTGGCAAAGCGAGAGTGAGTGCTCTGGCTCTCTCTCCTCTCTCTCTCTCTCTCTCTCTCTCTCTCTCTCTCTCTCTCTCTCTCTCTCTCTCTCTCCTCACTCTCTCACTCCACTCACTCACTCACACACACATACACACACACACACTCACTCTGTGTGTAACATTTGTTGTCGTAAATAATGGATCATCTCAAATGGCACCTCTTGAGCTACCAAACTTTAATAAATGGCTTTGGACACTAAATTTCGAGGCTAAGAGGGTGTAAAGGCTTAAGTTTCAAGTCCCTTGTTTACCTTTGATTTTGTTTGACGCGTTCATGAATCGCGAAGCAAGGTGTGGTTGGGGTCAGTTTGAGTATGATGGGCCACTTGATTCCGCCTCTCGCAACCATATACTTATAGAAAGTCTTTTAATTTGCTATATTTATATTAGTTTAAAGTTTGAGATACAAATGAATTTAAAGTGTATTGTCAGTCAAACTAATTCATCATATTGTTTCTGAAACTGTTAGTGAAAATAAATGATGTGAAATGAAATGCGTAGAATGTGTGCATCAATATAATGATGGTGGGGTGTATAGGACACATTGCTATAATGCTGTGAAACTTGTACTATTAACATATTATTGACAGTGGATTTGTCATTTCCTAGCGACCCCCCTTCCTAGCTCACGCTTGCTCACTCACCCTGCGAAGGCCTGTCTTGCTTCACTCTACCCATGCCTAAGGGAATATTCCTTTACCCTTGACTCTACCTATTCTTATGCCTTTATTTGTCGCTTCAGCGGCTGATGTCCAACACCTTGTCAATGTTCCCGCTCCAAACTATTCAAGAAACCTATTACTTTCGATATCTCCTGCTCAATCAATCTTTAAATATAAATTTCGTTATCTTTTTAATGAAATAATTTTCCAAAAAACATTCACCAGAAGGATCTTATGATAACTGAAAGACCTTTAAACCCCAAACATAAGGAGGCGAAGGTAGAAGGATATAACAAGGTGTGGTTAAAGGTAATGAGGGACGTGGCAACAGGGTGATTTTAATGTAAGGCTTGATGAGTTTCACTATCAACATTTATAAGGTAGCGATAGTAATACCCTTACAAATAACAGTTCATATCAGTGGTTACAACTTGCCATGAAGACTGGCAAATAACATTATAGCATTATTTATATCATCTTCGTAGAACTGGCTAATTCCTGCAATTATTGTTTACATTCTGAAAAATGGTTTCAAGGGAGGCAGGGATCCTGGTTTTCCCACGAGGTAACATGCAACACACAGCCATGGACTTCAATTTGGGGGTATGCAGTCATTGTAGAAGTTTATTAATTAGTAATTACTATCATCTACATATACGTGTGTTAGTTGCAGTTGTTGTTTTTATCTATAACGTATGTTGGGAATAAGCGTTCTAACATAATCTTGTGCTCTATAATCTATATATTATATACTTATGTATGACAATGTTTTTTTGGGATGGAGGTGGCAAACAAAGACAACTCTGTTGAGAATATAACCAAAAGAGGGTGGATCATTGGTGAGTGGGAGTGTGGTGTTCCAACACAAGATGTTGCCATCAGCATTGGAGGGTCAACACGCATAGTCTAAAGGTGGATACTAAGTTGGCAGCAAGAAGGGATTTTGGAAGGAGAGGACGACCACGCATGACAACACCACAAAAAGACAAAGAAATCATTAGAACATC
>NW_020868675.1:497083-499506 GCF_003789085.1 Penaeus vannamei
GAGAGTGAGAGGCTGGGTCAAGCTGGGTCGCAGTGAGAGGCTGGGTCAAGCTGGGTCGTCCTTATATCTGACCCAGGCCAGCGGGAGCAGATGTGCAAGCGCCTGGCTCGGTTTATCTTTATAAGCACAAGCAGGGCATGGAACCCTTGGGCTTGTCATGCGACCACATGGCTTTGATTTATAGCTTACATAAGCATGTATAGGGTATTCTATACTCGTGTTGTCCAAACATTTTCGCCAATTGTACCCTTTATTATCTTCTTGTACTGTTAGCTCCACCCCATCCACCATCACTAAACAAACTGTTTTATCTAGGATAATGCACATAATATACTGATTATGAAAAGACTGCATTGCAGTCAATAAATTCGAATAAAAAAGATGATTCATACAACATGCGATGCGTCTGTTTGTGTGTGTGTGTTCCTTGTTTGTCCACGTACCCTTATGATCTATGTTGCGTACCCCCAGGGGTACGCGGACCCCAGTTTGGACAACACTGCTATATCTCTCTCTCTCTCTCTTTCTATTTTATTTTTCTCTCCCCCTCTATCTCTCTCTCTCTTTCTATTTTATTTTTCTCTCCCCCCTCTATCTCTCTTTCTCTGTCTATCTGTCTCCTTCTCTCTCTCTCTCTGTCTATCTGTCTCCTTCTCTCTGTTTCATCCCCCTCCTCTCTCTCTGTGTCTCTCCCATACACTATATATCTCTCTCTCTCTCCCTGTGTTTCACCCTCTCCCTCCCTCCCCGCTCTCTCTGTCTTTACATCCCTCTCCCTCCCCCCTCTCTTTTTATCTTTCCCTCCCTCTCCCACTCTCTCTCCTCCTTCTCTTTCTTTCTCCCCGTCTCCCTCCCTCTCTCTCTCTCTCCCCTTCCCCCCCCTCTCTCTCTCCCTCTAACTCTTTTTCTTTCTTTCTTTTTTCTCTCTCCTAGTTTTCCAGAAGCCTTTCTCGCTATATGTTCAATGTGTTGCTTGAATGTCATTTTATTATATTACATTTAAACCTAGTATTTCCACCTCTGGTTCTCAGCCGAGGAGAACCGGAGGTAAGGTGGACAGATGCTTGTGTCCTATTAACGAGCATTGGTTGGGGCTGGTGAGGTGCGAATGCCACCTGCTGTCCTTTGCCTCAGGCCACAGTGGCGTCCAGGAGTTCATTCGTCTTGGAAACAGCTGTTGCTACGTCCTCCCGATCGTCTGAAAAAAAACTTCGGCTGCGGGATAAGATGAAGGGCGTTGACGTAGACATTTGAGAGGAGAGGTCCTAGGACGCTACCTTGTGGCACACCTACCATGATTCTTTGTGGGGTAGATTTCTTGCCGCTCAGACGACGGACTCTCTCTCTCTCACTCTCTCTTTCTCTCCCTCCAACTCTCTCTCTTTCTCTCCCTCTCTCTCTCACTCTCTCTTCTCTCCAACTCTCTCTCTCTCTCACTCTCTCTTTCTCTCCCTCCAACTCTCTCTCTCTCTCACTCTCTCTTTCTCTCCCTCCAACTCTCTCTCTCTCTTTCTCTCCCTCCAACTCTCTCTCTCTCTTTCTCTCTCTCTCTCTCTCTCACTCTCTCTCCCTCCAACTCTCTCTCTCTCCACTCTCTCTTTCTCTCCTCCAACTCTCTCTCTATCTCTCTCTCTCTCACACATTTTCTCTCTCTCCCTCCCTCCCTCTGTCTCTCTCCTTCTCCATCTCTCTCTCTCTGTCTGTCTCCCCACTCTCTTTCTGTTTTTCACTCTCTTTCTCCCTCCCTCTCTCATCCTCTCTCCCCCCTCTCTTTCAGTCTGTCTGACTGTTTCTCTCTCACAGCATGCCAATGGTTGGCACTTATGTGACATCGTACTGAATAAAGAAAACGCTATTTTGTTCCGTGTTAATAAGCCTCAATGGGTGCACAGATTAACCCTTAAGTTTAGCCTAATGACGTATCACTGGTAGCATCTCTGTACTTACAAAGTGCAGCGGTTTCATTCCTGAATTTGTTGGTTTAACATTTAGTTGAAGTATGTGCATGATATCTCCCTGAATTATATATATATATATATATATATATATATATATATATATATATATATATATATATGTATATGTATATGTATATATATCATTCTTTTTGCGAGTATGTTTGGCCAGATTTTAAAGTAATTGCCATTTGAGTACGCGTCCGCAACTTGCCACGGTCACTGCATATTCTGCAGTGATGTTCACTTTAAGCATCCAACTGGATATCAGGTTTCAATCAATTCATCAAGTAAAAACTAATGTTCAAAATAGAATCACTGGGTAAATAGAAATCAATAAAGATGTGCTGTGCGCAGCTGCCAAATGCAATTACCTCTTGCATTCACAGAATCTGTAGTAACTGCAGATGTTTTAATGATCCTGCAGTGTTTGTTGAACTGACCGGCTAAATGCCAATGCACTGGAAG
>NW_020868675.1:513334-518334 GCF_003789085.1 Penaeus vannamei
AATAATAGTAATAAAAAATAATAGTAATGGCAATGACGATAATAGTAATAACAATAATATCAACTATCACAATACTACAACTGCTAATAACAATATTGATATTAATAATAATAATAATAATAATAATAATAATAATAATAATAATAATAATAATAATAATAAAATAATAATAATAATAATAATAATAATAATAATAATAATAATAATAATAATAATAATAATAATAATAATATATAATAATAATAAAATAATAATAATAACAATCATCATCATCATCATAACATGATAAGTACATCAACAATGATAATAATAATAATAATAATAATAATGAAAACAACAACAACAACAACAATAATAATAATATATGAAAATAATAATAATAATAATAATAATAATAACAATAATAATAATAATAATATAATAATAATAATAAATAATAATAATAATAAATAATAATAATAATAAATAATATAATAATAATAATAATAATAATAATAATAATAATAATAATAATAATAATAATAATAATAATAATAATAATAATAATAATAATAATAATAATAATAATAATAATAACAATAATAATGACAATAACGATAATAGCAATAATCATAATATCGACAGCAACAACAACAATAACAACAATAACAGCAATAATAATGATAATGATAATAACTATTACAATAATGGTAATAATAATAATAATGAATAATAATAATAATAATAATAATAATAAAATAATAATAATAATATAATAATAATAATAATAATAATAATAATAATAATAATAATAATAATAGCAATAATGATAATGATAACAATAATAATAATAATAATAATAATAATAATAATAATAATAATAACAGTAACAATATTGATAATAATAATAATAATAATAACAATAATAACAATAATAATAATAATAATAATAATAATAATAGTAATAGATAATAATGATAATATACTACTCCTCCTACTACTACTATTACTAATATACTACTACTACTACTACTACTAGCAATAAATAATAATAATAATAATGATAGTAATAATAATATCAAAATAATAATAATAATAATAATAGTAATAATAATAACAATAATAGTCACAACGAATAATGGTAAAGTTACACCAACAACGGCAAAAGCAATTAACAACAATATGAATGCAGTAACTCTTAACAATACCGTAATAATTATAAAAATGTTTGTAATAAGTTGGAGATAAAACAAATAACAAACGAACAAATTTAACAGGAAATTTAAACGCCGTCCTAAGAGAATAAATTTAGACTGTTTATCAGCACTTTTATCAACGCAACCTTTTACATCCTTCAAACATGCTTTCTGTCTTCTGTTCTCTTTTTGTTTTCCTTTTGCGTAACCCAACTCTCTCTATCATTCTGTTTTTTTTTAATGCTTTGGAATTTCCCGCTCATAAACTTTGTAACCCAGCGCTCTCTCTCCCACTAAAGGCTTGGGACACGTATCGTATTTCTAAAACTCATCCACCTCCACGACCTTCTCTCGCGGTGACCTCTCGGAGGAGGAAAAAGACAGTTGCATTTCTTGCCTCTTCTTCTTCACCTTTTTTTTTATCACTATAAATATTGATATTAATTCCCTGCTTGTGTTTCGTATGTTTGTAGTGTACGTCCGGCCGTCAGCACGCTATGCTTGCATTTTACGTAGAAATTATATTTCACGTGATTGCGAAGCTGAAGTCACTTCCTTCTGATGTAAAATGAAGTGATAACTGGCAACATAAATACCTAAAAATGACACTACACTCACAAATGCACTTGCGCGCGCGACCCATATTATCATATTAAGAATCTATCAGTATCCTGTACATAATCTATTACCACAATCATAATTATCATCATTAAGATCATTATAATTATCCTCATTATTACTATCATTGTTATTGTATCTATCATCACCATTCTTCATATTAAGAATCTTTCAGTATCCTGTACATTATTACCACAATCATAATTATTATCATTATCATTATTATTATCCTCATTATTACTATCATTGTTACTGTATCTATCATCATCATTCTTCGCGGCAAGCACACTGCACGAGAATGCTTAGACCGTCAGTTTATTCGCATTTATTATTCAAAAGGCTGTCCGAGGGGGAGGTAAAGAGGCAGAGTAGGAGAGGAAGGAGAAGAAATGGGGAGGGAGAAAAGAGAGAAGCGGAAGAAGAAATGAAGAAGAAATGGAGAAAGAGAGAAGCGGAAGAAGAAATGGGAGGGAGAAAAGAGAGAAGCGGAAGAGGAAATGGGGGTGACGTAAAGAGGGAAGGGGAGGGGGGAAGGGAGAAGGGAGAGGAGGCTCAAAGAGAAAGGGATGGGGGAGAGAGAGAAAGGGAGAAGGGAGTGAAGGAGAAAGAAAGGGGGGGGGAGGACAGACTGGGAAGGGGTGACAGAGCGGAAAAGAAAGGTAGGTAGCGAGGAGAGGGCAAGAGAGAGGAGGCGAAAGGTAGAAGAATGAAAGAGGGAGAGATGAGGGAGAAGTATCTCGTGAACATTTCGTTTCGTGGAATTTCCATGGTTGCGCGAGTCATCTTATCATCATAGCGATTCTCCTTCTTATGTTTATTATCCTCATTATCATCATTATCATCATCAGCAGCAGCATCACTATTATCATGATTATTGCTTTTTATCATCATTATAATTATTTTTGCTATTATCATAATGATAATTACTGTTGTTGTTTTTGTTGTTTTTTACTATCATTATCATCATTATTGTTATAATCCCTATCATTATCATTACTATTATCATCATTATTATAAATTTATCTTTCTTTTTTCTTCTTTCTTTCGCCTTCCTAATCTGATACAGGTTTTAAATACTATTACTTTTCCTACTACTACTACCTTCTTTTCCTACTACTACTACCTTCTTTTCCTACTACTACTACCTTCTGCTACTACACAGACATGCTATTATTCTAAAACTATTGTTAATGTTACGGTTCACATGCTACTACTACTATTTTTACTTCTTTTACAACCACGTCTTATATTTCTAATTATGCTACTGCTATTAATAACACAACTACGAAAACTGGTAACTTTTTTTTTACCACAAGCTATACTGTACTCCTATTACTACTTTACTATTGTCCAGCCATCAGAAACTGCTACCACGCTCATATCACTAGCATGCTTCTATTATTACTGTTACCATTACTTCTGCATTCTATACGACTACTGTTGGTGGTGGTGCTACTTTTGCTATACTACCACTGCTGCTACTACTATAATTCTGATATTAATAAAACTGTACCACTAATTGTTCTGCTGCTGCTGGTACTCCTACTACTATTACTTCTTCTTCTTCTTCTTCTTCTACTACTACTACTACTACTACTACTACTACTACTACTACTACTACTACTACTACTACTACTACTACTACTACTACTACTACTACTACTACTACTACTTCTACTACTACTATTACTACTACTAATTCTGTTGCTGCTGCTGCTACTACTACTACTTTTGCTGCTACTACTACTATTACTACTACAAATTCTGTTACTGCTGTTGTACTACTAATGCTACCATTAGTAATACTGTAACTACTACTAACTGCTACTGTTGCTTACGATCCATTTCCGGGCTTGTTTAACGCACTCTAACAAAGACCTGCTTTTTTATCGCAATTGTTATCCATCTTCGTTATCCTGGGACACATACCTTGGCGCTGCTTTTCTATTGATTCCATTTTCTGCAAACTATTTCGGTGGGAGGGGAGACTAATACATTTTCGGAGTAAACACCGCAGCGTATTCGACAGAGGGAGAGAGATACAAAGGAGGAGAGAAAGGAGGGAGGGAGGGTTTGGGAGAGAGAGAGAGAGAGAGAGAGAGAGAGAGAGAGAGAGAGAGAGAGAGAGAGAGAGAGAGAGAGAGAGAGAGAGAGAGAGAGAGAGAGAGAGAGAGAGAGAGAGAGAGAGAGAGAAATACGAGAAAGAGGGGAGGAAGAGGTTGAGAGAGACAGAGATAGAGATATAAATTGAAAGATAGAGATATATAGATATATAGATGAGTTAGTATGCATATATTTACAACACACTCACACACACACACACACACACACACACACACACACACACACACACACACACACACACACACACACACACACACACACACACACACACACACACACACACACACACACACACACACACGCAGCTGAAACAGTCGCTATAACTTGGCGGCGGTTCTCGCATACGGGAAGTTACCCTTTTGTTGCCTGGATATTGCGCAAGTCAACCTCCAGCCTCGACCAATCCCGTGTCTCGTTGCAAACTGATCGTAAAGAGGAAATTAAAGACCGCGAGGACAAACGAGAACCACAGACATCACGCACCAAAAATAAAAAAAACGTTATCTACTAGGCCCGTTCTGATAAGAAATGAGATGCTTCGATTAATTTTTTTCGCGGTAGAGAATCAATACTGTCACCTCCCATGACATGTTAAGAAATCGTAATTTGATATTAGGTCTTGTTTAGTTCCCGATGGCTTCTTAGAACTGCGATAAGACTTTATGTCTGTCACTTTGATTTCCGTTCTTATCTCGGAAAGATACACTTATTTTCGCCATGAGAAAAATGGAAAGTGTTTATTTCTTCTAAAAAAATAAAGTGAATTACATAAAAGATAAGGGGAAAGTCATATCAAGATAAGGAAGCGTTTGTAAGATTCACTGCCTTGTGAATCCTGATAGCATAGTGACCTTGAAGGAGGGTTGTGTTCCTTATTGAGACCGCTGGGTTATGATGTTCTGGTGGGTGGAAGTCAGTCGAGGCAGAGACTGCCAGACCAAAGCTTCGGCGTACCGGGCCTTTACCGTGTGCAGATGTAGTTTAAGCACTTCAGATAAACCATTTTACAATAGCGAAGGACACTCCAAATGTAGTTCAATGTGTTACCCATGGCATCACCGAGGACATTTCTTAGTAACATAT
>NW_020868675.1:523334-528334 GCF_003789085.1 Penaeus vannamei
CGACGTATGGTTATCCTTATTGGCTTTGTTGCTGTCTCTTATTCTTTATTTTAGTCTTCTTATTGCATTTCCTTTTGGGATACGTCTGATTTAGATATATAATCTGAATATAATAAAGACTTATGGACTATCATTCCTATCTTTATCAATGTATCAATGTATCTTTTATCATAGTGGATATCCTCTACTTCGAATACTAATAATTCAAACATTTTTTTTTTTATGAATGTGAACCACACCCCTATTCTTCCTTTCTCCAAACTGCCATTTAATTCTCCCTGGTAACACGCCCGCGATTCCCAATAGCACGTAGACGATCCCAAGAACACAATATTCCCTCACCTTTATTGCCACGTCATCGCCGCGAGGTCATTGTCAACAGCGCTGACCTCACATAACGCTGTGTTTGTTCGCCTTCGTTATAAGAGAGGCTGGTATCGCGAGAAATGGTATTTGTAGAGCGTGGGTAGGCATGTAGTTTATTTTTTTTCCGAGATAATGATAACAAAAATGATAATTATGATAACGATTGTTATTTTTTATCATCATTGAAAGTATTGTTTTTTTTATCATCACTGTTATTATCATTATCGTTACTGTTATGACTATCGGTGACATTATAATCAATTCACTGATTTTTAATTATCATCATTATTGGTATCATCGTTATCATTATTATTGCTATTGATTGCTATTATCATTGCTATTGTTACTATTATAATTATCATTGTTATCATTATTCTATAACTATAGTCATAATTATTATTATTATCATTATTATTATTACTACTGTTATTATTATTGTTATCAGTTATTTTTATTATCATCTTCATTATCATTATTATCATCATTATCATTATTTCCATCATCATTATTGTCATTATTACTATTATAATTACTATCATTTATATTATCATCATCATACTTATTACTGTTATTAAAACTATTATTATTGTTCTTGTTCTTATTCTTATCATTATCATTGTTGTTGTTATCTTCATCATTATCATTAAACTAATAATTATCCTTTTCATCATAATATTATCATTATTATTATGACCCTCGTCTATGCATCATGATACATAGACAGAGACACAGGAACAAAGACGCATGGACAGAACCATGCACACAGACACATAAACACACACACACACACACACACATACCCACACACACACACGCATGCACCATATATGTGTGTATATATCATCTAAAACAACGCCATAGTCACCCTTACTGCTGAAAGTGAACAATGTGAAGCCGATACATAAACCAATGAAACATGTCAGCTTACTCAGGTTAACGGCCGTGACCCAATAATTCAACCAATTTACAAATTCTTTTTTGCTGCAACCCCGCCCCCCTCTCTGTTTCTCTCTCTGCGGGCATGTATACGTACATACATACATACATACATACATATATAATATAATATATATAAATATATATATATATAAGTATATATAGAATATTATATATATATATATTTATACTCATATATACCAATATATATATAATATATATTGAATTATATCTAAAATACCCTATATATCATATATTATATAATAGTATAATGCCACAACACACACGCAGCCAGCGCGCACACGACCCATGTACCCGTGTAGTATATATCATACACTATACGAACCATACGCTCACGGTACTCACCTATCAAGTAGCGCGGTATAACGATACTAACTGTACTGTATATATATACTATATGTATATGTAGCCCAAGCAGTGGTACTGATGTACTGTATGTCATGTATGATATGTATGACTATGCACTAGTTATGGTAATTGATAGCGAGGCATAATTTACGTAATATAAATCACATCAAATGAATCTCCTCATATGGTAATGATAATGAATACCTGCTCCCCACATTATAATGCTCACCAATGCTCGAACCCTTATATATAGGTAACCCATATAGTATGATAAAGACGTGAAATATGGCAGTCAGGAAACCACTAACTAATATAATATGAACTAGACCATACAGTAGAAATAAGATATAGCAACTATTAATATACACACACACCATTAAATAGATAGGTCGTAGCTGCAAAAACATACCCGTATTAGCGCAACCAGGCAAACCGCCGCCCCAATGTAGGTAACAAGTATAAAAATGATACGAAATAACTATATAAATATAATAAATATAAATAATAGACATAAGTATATATCTAAATACATAAAAGAGAATAATAGCGTAATATATTAATAGTCACATACATACATTCAGAAAAACAGATACCAAAACCTATAATTATAGAAAGATAGTAATAAAATAAGTAATAAAGGCAGACTAATATATAGTTATAGTGATAAGATAACCAACAAAATACAGGAATATGTATATTAAAACGAGACACAAAATATAACTACATACATACATTTAATATAGAATATAATATATATATATATATATAATATATATATATATAATCATATATATAGATATAAATATCAATCAAATATATAATATATATATATGTATAAATATATATTAGCATTCGTAATGACGCTGATTAAATATATAGAAATGGATAGTGATTAACAATATATAATAGGACAATAAAGGTAATAATATAGTACAGACAATGAATAAGTAGAAGAAGAAAAAGATTATTAATTAGACATATATAGATAGAACTATGACAAGTGAAAGTATGACATATGCTCATTATGAGGTATACCTATAGTGGAGTATAATATACATACAAGTAGACATACTGATGCATATTCTATACCCTCGCCGTGATGACTATGAGAATGAATAGATATATATGGACACAAGCACAGCACATGGACTACCTATACATAGTATATATGTTAAATGTGGGATATATACCTGACTGGTATAGTATAGGGGTTCGTATAGTAGGTAATAACTGCAAAATGCCGTCATACATATATATGTTATGTATGTATGTATGTATGTTAATGTTAAAGGTATGTTCATGTATCGTACGTGTACTGTATGGCCTCCTGGTATGTATGTAATGTGATTGTATAAGTAATTGTAATACCAATATAATATATATATATATATATATATTTAAGCTTTGGGTGCCCAGCAAAAAGAGCCCCTTCCGGACGATCTCTGTTGTGTTAATATTGTATAGGTTTAAGTACCGAAAAGATAACTAAATAAGCTAATAAATAAAAAAATAGATAGGTATGAATTGTTCTGGCTTTTACGCAATAAGCAATTGTCTTGAAATTTCAATTCATATATTATGTAAGAAATTGTGAAAAAACATGTAGCCAGGACATCATACAAACAAAATTCCAATTCATATTCTCGGATAACGATGTCAGCACTAATATTCTTTTTGTTATTTATCTTGCCTTATCTCAAAAGTTGTCATGTCCCGTTCAGCGACACTGGGATCTTCTCTCTCCGTTCTTCCCGCCTTTCCATTTCCTTCGCTCTGGCGCGCTTCCTCCAACTATATTACTCGCCCAGTCACGTATCTGCTCGCTCCTATCCTGCCTTAATGTCGACAGATGATGATAATCATTCCGTCTTTCCATAAACGGCGAGAATTCCCAAGGATCGAAGCTCGGCGACCAGGGAAGCGAGGAAACAGCGACGCACCCAAGAACCCGAACCCAGCTATGCAGGCGGCCTACAGACGAGCATTTACGGGGGCTAATAGACGAGCATGGTCAAAGAAAACAGGCCACGAAAGTTAGTGAAGCGCAATAGGAAGAGGTCGATCTATGTCTGAGCAACGCATCAGAACTCAGAGGTTATCGCGTGCATTGCACTTGATAGGGCGCGAGATAGCCTGTGGGTGCGTTAATCTATACTTAACACACACCGGACAAAAAGACGAAAGAGTAGTGGAAGCAGTAAGGGCCTTGTCACGAGGTTGTTCTTGTCACTAGCACCCTTGTCACAATAATGGCGGCGACGGCCAACCCGAGCAATCTGACTACGCAAACGAGAAGGCCCCACTCTCGGCCGGGGCCTCGATGCCCTCACGCTCTTAATAACTTGTCGCTCGAACTGTCTGTAAGGCCGAATCCCGCGTTATATCGACTAGGAGACCGGCTACTTCGTTTCTTTCAGGGTGAACGAAGACGATGTAACATTATAAAACTCCCTCTGAACGGACGATTCTCACCCTTCCGTAAGAGGGATGACGTAGAATATTGAGTACCTTATAGTCGTTGAGTTTTCGCCTTGGGAAAACACACTCCAGGTGAACCGCGTTTAACACTCGAAATGCACCGGAATTATAGGCAGTGTGAGGACCACCCGTGTAACACGTCATTCTGTCTTGGCCTGGCGTTACACTGCTTCCGTTCGCCTGTCGCACTGCACTCGACCGTACAAACGCGAGATGGACCTGTAACAAATAGCGACCGCCGGCCCAGTCCGCGCCGGCGAATCCGAGGGTCTTTTCATGCTTGCTGGGTAGAACAGGCGATACAAATGCGTTCTTGCTTGATGCCATATTACCTGATACCTGGCCTAATCTGATAAGATAGCCCAATCTGTGTATGTGCGTGTATTTGTGCATTTACTACTTCTTCTTGCTGTGGTGAGGCACGCCAGGTGTGTTATAAGGAACGAACAAAGATCCAAAGCAGAGTGTTGATAACGAGAGGATGCTTGGGGGGTGGAAAGTTTATATGCGCAGGCCGGCAACAGCGCTATTCGCCTTGGAAGGGTTAAACAGAGCAGAAGACTCGCGTGAATCCGCCGCAGATTGTCAGACAGCGAGTAACCATCGCAACGCCCACAGTATCGCACAATTATTATGTTAGATCAGTGGCAGTGGGACACGATTAATCTCCTCTAGCTCACGTGGACCACCAGCGTCAATGCAGGTAGCTGGCCGGACTCAACGCGGGTCAACCCGCCGTAGGAAATATATTAGTATTATGTGACAGGCTCCTGATAGGTTCTCTCCAGAGTAGAGTGGCAACTACGTCCGACACCCTAATTCACTCACAGACTTACAGGAGTCTCCACCGG
>NW_020868675.1:533334-545834 GCF_003789085.1 Penaeus vannamei
TAAATGCATAAGCTGTTGATCAGCATGAAAAGAAAATTATTTTTTCTTCAGTTTTTGAACCATCTAATATATATATTAATTGTTCATGTAGGCAAGAATACCCGTGTATTGCTCTAACCTGTCGTAAAAATTGGTCCTGTCTCACTGAGTTTTAAAATGAATCCATAACGTCTACTCTTTCATACGCTATTACAATTTAGAATTATATTTTCCTCTACTAATGTTGACATGTTACGTTGGCATGTAAGGAGTAAGTGTTCAAATAAAGCCTCAGAAACATTAGGCATTAACACAATATTTGCCATGATACCTAGTAATATTTCTTCATTATTTCAAGTGCCACTGTGACTGGGGAAAAGAGGATACATGTTCTTTCAGAAGAGTGATTTGCAGGTTGATTTCCAAAAAAGTATTGTTACTTATTTATGTCATATTTTACTTTTTGGGTTTATATATGTCTGTATTTTATTTCAGAATATTCAATGATTTTCTATGAATGACATATGAAAGTTAAT
Organism: Penaeus vannamei; assembly: GCF_003789085.1. NCBI lineage: Eukaryota > Metazoa > Arthropoda > Malacostraca > Decapoda > Penaeidae > Penaeus > Penaeus vannamei. The sequence continues at coordinate 533,850 of NW_020868675.1, forward strand.
TTTCCATACCCATGTATATTACACATTTCTATTTTGTAAAGTGTTATCCAGAAGTACAGGTCATAGCACTATAGAAATTAGTGATTGATAATTTTGGTAAAGAATACCTTGGGAATATCTTTACTGCTTTTGAATTAAAAAGTCCTCTTGTATGTATAATTTTACTGCAAGAACTATTCTTCGTCATATGTATATCCTGACTTACTTGTATAAAACACCGGATTATGTACACATCATATATTAACTGTCTAATCACCATTGATTACGTGAAAGGAAATGATGTAAAAAAACACAAACTTTTGTCAAGCAGCATTATTATTGGGATTGTGATATGTACAATTTGTACAGAAAATATACACAACAAAATTGTCCCAGTGGATGCTACCAAAAAGATGCTATAGGGCTTTAAACAACACTAATATAAGGCAGATACTTGCTGCATCTCAAAATTATTCCAAGTTGCCTTCAAAATATTTTGTCATTACTTTCTCCTTTTTTGCTATAACCCATTGTCAGTATGAACTGTTGTAGCACACGGTCTTGTTTTACTATCTAAAAAATAAAAAAAATATATAATAATATATTAATATATAGGGGGAAGAAATAGAGCATGACTTAACCATATACATACAACTTGAAAGAAAATAAAAATTGTTTACAGAACAGCTATTACATGAAAAATAATATTTATGACATAATCCATGATACAAAAGCTATAATTTCTTCCAGATTTAGAAACCGGTGAGCTATGAGGTTGTAATGATATGTGGTTACGTATCAAACATTTTTTGGCGGAGGAAAAAAAAAACACTTTTTTCCCACGCTGAAAATCAAACCTTGAAAACTTATAAATCAATCATTGTAAAGATAATATTAATTGAGCAAAAAATCATATTGAAAGCACTGATAATTAAATTTCCACAAGGAACCTAATGGAAATCATAGTTTTATAGCCATTTTTGTTTAGATAACAACATAATAATAATAATCTCAGATAATAAAACTGAGTACATCATATTCTTTTTCCAGATCACACCATCAATTCTTTGATGTCTAAACTTAATTTCCAGAGAAAATGTTTATTTCAACTTATATTCCAGGTACACCCCAAATTGCTCTAAAATTATTGCTTCACCAAAAGGAGCTAAAGACTTTAATATGTGCTTGTATACACATAAAGATAAAATACAGGCACATACCTCTGTCTTAAAGATTCACCTGTCTAATGGCAAACAGTAAATTATTATTACTATTTTATTAAATTGACAGAAAACTTATCAACCACATATAATCACAACCTCAGAAATATTGCAGTGAGCAATGCTTTACTATACATTTCACTGTCATTTGTGATAATAATAAATACACTAATAACAATAATGATCATAATAACAATAGTACTAATCAAAATAGGAAAGTACATGTGTACACATATATGTGTGAGACTGTGTGTCTATATATCTATTATATGAACATATTTTCTATATACATTTTCTATCCACATATGCATATATGCACATGTGGATATATGTATGTATATTATAACACACACACACACACACACACACACACACACACACACACACACACACACACACACACACACACACACACACACACACACACACACACTCACACACTCACACACTCACACACTCACACACTCACTCACTCACTCACTCACTCACTCACTCATTCATTCATTCACTCACTCACTCACTCACACACTCACACACTCACTCACTCACTCACTCACTCACTCACTCACTCACACTCTCTCTCTCTCTCTGTACATTCAAACATTTACCCAGGCATCCACATGCATGCATGAACTATCCCCCACCTCATTCTCACTCACACACACAAAGTAAACATACATATATGTATAGATATACACATATACATGTAACTAATACAGCATACAAGGTATGAGTAAATAATCCTTCAAATATAAATAAATCATGGAATATATTTTAAGAAAGTAACCATTTCCTTGAGTTATCACACACTGTCTATTTCCAGAGCAAGTTGTGACATCCATTCTTTAAATGAAATAAAAAGTAATATCAATGTATTATCTGCTAAATAAATAAAGAGAAAATTAGATATCAAGGGTCTTAGACAAGAAAAATTTGGCCTTAATCCACAGAAAAAAATCTGATAAAAGTTCACGTGTATTTACATTTTGTAGGATTAATTCATTCTATCTTGTAGTAGAAAAAAAGGAAGAATTCTTCAAAACATTCAAAGGCTTTAAGTAAATTTGCAGTTCACGATCACTGATCATTTTTTTCTTTACTTCTTCAAATTCATCATCATCTCTCTCTTCTTCCTTCTTCCTCATCAACAAGAACTGTCACTCATTACACGTTGGAAAAAAAGACTTAAAAAGACCTCTCCGTGTGTCTCTTACTTCTGACTGACGGGACTGGTCAATTTACTAAGGCACACAATGTCTTTACATATTTTTTAAGTATTTTTTTTTTCTTTTTTTCACTTTGTGTTGTCATAGGTATTTATGGGGGGGGGGAGGAAAAAATAGACATATGCATAATTTGAGAGAAACATCAATGTCATACCTATTTGAAAGCCATTTTTTTTGGTAACTAAATCTTCCAGGCAAAAACCTAATGAAGTAAAGAATTATAACTTATGAAAGACCAAGTACAGTCCAATACATACCATCCCTACGTAACTCTTTACGATAAACAGAATGATGCTTTTAAAAACAGTAATATAGAAGGTACACAAAAACTACTAGATGAAGAAAAGACAAAGAAAATAAATTTTAAGGCAAACAAACTAAGTTATAATTATATGAAAACAGCATTAATAAAAACTCCACTTCTACACCTGCAAGACATACTTTTTTTCCAAATGTACCCTAAATAAAAGGACAAACCTAACATGAAAAAAGCATGTCTATCAAACAGGAGATGAAGTGACCCTAAAATGATGCTTATAATTTCACAAAGAAGTTGAAAGTGGAAGGTAACATTCATGTATACAACCTTCTCATCAGAATTACATGTAAATTATGAAAATATACAAGTTATCTGCCTGTGTCATTACCTCCAAAAAATCAAAAAGCTTTATATAAAAAGCCAATATTCATATAATTCTTCTTTCTATCTGTAACAATCTGTAAAATCATAAAATTTGTAACAATGACAGTGATGATGTTAATAATGGAAATATAACAACAGCAATGATAATACAATACTACTAATAATACCTGTTAATAGTAAATTGGTAGTAATAACAGTTATAACTGTAATGACAATAAAAATAAAACTATTGTAGTGTGACAACAGTTACACCTCATATTATCATCACCATTATAATAATTATAGTCATAATCACCACTACTATAATCATTATTATTATTATCATCCTTACATTTATTATTACAGTAACTAATATCCTTATCATCAATATAAAAAAAAGAAGAAAAAACGAACACAATCATATTCACGAATGTGTATTGTATCGTACAAACCCTATTCATAAAAGCCTGAGTGTTTTTTGTTTTTCTATGTGTACCATTACAAAAATATGATCTGAAAATAACATATTAAGTGTACATGTGTATTTCAGGTTATCGCTCAGGTCATACAGACTATTATAGGTCTCTCTCAATGGAGGTGTTACATGATTAGCTATCAAGTAAAGAGGAAAATATAAATAAATAAAAAATTAAAAGAGGTAAGAAAAACAAGTGAAAAGATGGCAATATCAGTAAATAATAATAAATAGGAGCTTACTGAATATCAAACTGAAATGAATGGGATGGTAAAGATCACATTACCATATAATCTGTGTGAAGTAAAACCCCATTTGAGAAAATGAAGAAAAACTTTGTTGCTCTCTCTTTGATTGGCAAGTTGTACAAGGTGTGTCAAATACTATTTACAAAATAAAACTTTTCTTGTGCAAAAAAAATCTCCTTAAATAATAATCAACAAGCTAAATATATATATGCATTTGAAAATGTCTTCTTGTCTCTTGCTGTACAACCTTTCCTTCGCATGTGTGGTTGCTGTGATTACATCAAGAGGCCGGGAAAATAAGGAGGGAAGGGAGAATGGGAAGAGCAATATGGAGAAGGAGAATGGGCAGAAGGAAAGGGGGAGAGGAAATTGAACAGATAAGGGATAGGAAGAGGAGGAGAAGGGAAAAAAGAGAGGGGGGGAGGTTAAGGAAAAGAGAAGAATAAAAGAAAGGAGAAATTGAGAGGAAGATAAAGGAAGAAATGAATGCAAGTTGGGAAGACAAAACAGGGAAAGAGTGTGTTTAACGTGTAAAAAGAGGGAACTGGGTGTAAGAATTTGAACAAGTGAACTACAAAATAGTACAGAAGGAGAAAAAGTCACTTGATAATGAAATGAGAAGGTGGGGAAAAGATGAAAAAAGAAAACAACACAAAACAAAGGACAGCATAAAGATACAGGATACAGAAAGAGAGAAAATCAACACTTTAGGCAAACATCAAGTTGTAGCAGTTGGTTCAAAAGAAAATACATTACCCAAGTTGGAACGAGAGATTGTTTTCAGGTAAACGAGGATCCTCTTTGGCCAGCACTGACCATCCCACTTTTTCCTATTTGCATTTCCCAATCCACTTGAGGTTTCCTACTGAACCCAAAGTCCTGTAATGTTGTTTAGAAGAAAGAAGGAACTATAGATTAACTAACCCACATAGCAAGTTCTAGCTCCACTGATAAACATAAAATTTGGCTTTCAATCTCATTTTGCCACCCATGTTTTGGCACGTCTGGTATGTGTGCTTCTTGAACCATAATGTTCTGTGTTTGTGTACTTCAAAAGAAAAGAAAAGAGAGAAAAAAAAGAAAAAAAAAAAGAAAGAAAGAAAAAAAAAAAAACATAAAATGTAACAAAAAGATAAAGAAATGCATCTCTATTTTTTGTTTGGCACAAAGGTTTAAAAAACTGTCTATTTTTTTTTTATCTATTTTTTGCTTTTTTAAATATGGACCCACTTGTGATCAAAATTCGTACCTACTTTCCTGAGCCCAAAAGATTTCTATGCTGAGAGTGGGAAAAATAAAAGGAATAAGATTCACATAATAATTCATACATTTTTTGCACAGAAGGATGGTTGGGGAAAAAATCATCAAAATCATAATCACAATAAATCAATTAAGTTTCAACCCTTCCTACCTAAAATTACACAAAAAAGGTACCATAATTACTGCTATCCTTAATTTTCATCTCTGTTTCTCTCTCTCATGTTACTACATGCTTAACTCTAAATATTTGACATTTGCAAGGAAGACATGGGTAGACTGAAACAATATGACACCAGGCCTGACCACACTGGGAAAACTTAAAAAGAAAGAAAGAAAAAATAATCTGAATATACAAATTTGGGATACAAGGGAAGGGGAAAGGGAGGGGAGGGGATACAGGGGGTGGGTAGGTAATGAAAACTAGCAAGGGGATTCATTTTCAGGAAAAGGGAGGATCGAGGGCAAGGGAGAAGGCTCTTTGACTCCTTTAGTAGTTAGGATTCTCATTAGCCTTTCAGTATGCATGTGTGTATGAATGTAAATGTGTATGTATATGTTATACATACATACATATACATATAGGTAAGTGTGTATATATATGAATGCATATATATACATATACATATACATATATATATATATATATATATATATATATTATATATATATATATATATATATATATATATATATATATATATATATATATGTATCTATGTGTATATACATATATGTATATATATGCATGTATACATATATATGTGAGCACGCACATGGACATATGTAGATAAGTATGTACATACATACATACAAACATATTATATATATATATATATATATATATATATATATATATATATATATATATATATATATATATATATATATATATATATATATATATACTTACAAATATACACACAGATACACATACATATATACATATATATATATACACATTTACATATATATAAATATACATATATACATGCATACATATATATACAAACACAAATATATACTGCATGAACACATACATAAAGTACACACCTTTTTCTTGTTTCTTCCTGGCCACCCAAAATTTATAAGGGATATCATATAAAATTTCACTTCCTAGAAGAGCCTCCACTAGAAATCACTGTGATCACTCCTTTAAGTACTGAAGTAAAAGACATAAATAAAGAGAAAGTAGAAAAAAGAAAGGGGAAAAAGAAAGAAAAAAGGAACCATTCCAATACAAACTCACCTCTAAACTAACAATTTTAAAAAATGTTACAGAGTTTGGAATCTGTTGCTAGATCTCCAATTAGTCCTTAGGCCTAGCTGTCAGAACCTTTAAAACTGGGAGAACATTTACAGTGTTTAAACAACAACAAATATAATATTAATCTCATTTTACAGCTTGTATATGTACAATAAAGCCTTTTAGGGTATATATTACACACTTATACCAAGTATATCTAAACAATTTTATAAAATAACACACATTAGCAAGTGTAAAAACAGTATTGCTCTTCAACAATGCATGTAATGCATACACAAGCCATAATTATTGCATATGCAAAGTAAATTTCCATTCAGATTAGAAGGAAATTAGAGAAGACTAGTGCAAAGTGATTCATATGTGTTTGCAAACATTTTAACATAAATTATTGCTTTCTTTGTCTCTGTCTCTACATACTGAAAAAGACAACCAATCAAATTTGATGATGTACAAAATGCATTTGTAGAAAAAAGAAGGAAAGAGAAAAAATATCAATATATAAATATCTATAAGAAGAAATCTAAGTACCCGATAAAAATGTCTCGCTTTGTAAATGTTTTTCTTTTTTTTTTTGCATTAGTGAACTGAGCACTTAGTATGTAACACATCACTAGCATAAGGCTTCATCAGAAAAGATGGACAGAACTAGAGGTACACCAAATAACAAAAAAAGAGAAACTATCTACATTTAATAACAATATTGACTGACAGAGTTTCCCATGCACCTTAATAACTTAAACCTGTCTTTGCCACAAAAAAGTCTTGGAGAAAAAAATAATAAAAAATAAATAAATGAAATCTACTAAAAGGATTTAAACTACTACTTTCAGCTACATTGCATAGGATCCACTGCAGTTCCTTGCACACTAGGTTAGACGACCTTCACTTTCCTTTCCTTAAGTGTCCACACTCCTTATGGCTTGCCGTTTCCTCAGGCAACACTCTGTGGACTACAGAAATCCCCTTCCTGCATCCCAATGTCTAAACCCTCTCCTACCGTGAGGCTGGGAGCTGGCTCCTTGTGCCTCCCCGCCCTTGGGCTGCTCCCCCAAGCCTTCTCATTTTTAGGACCTTGTTGTTGTTGTTGATTATAGTGTTGTTGTTGTGGGGTACCTCAGCCTTGGCCTTGTGTGAGCCCTTCTGCTGCAAAGGCTTTCCTGTATCCCCTTTCGCCACATGAACCTTTCGTGGGCGGGTAGGGTTGTTGGCCTGGTAGTGTTGATGTGAGGAGGGGGTGTGATGGTGCCGTTGGCTCTGGAGCTGTGGGCCAGAGCCAGGGATGGGGCGCTGAGAGGCTAGGGATGTGGCCACAGCTGCCAGGTTGAGCAAGGCATCCGCTCCTTCTACTAACTGCCGTATGTCTGCCTGTGAGGCTTCACTGAGGGAGGGGAATGTAAGTATGAATCTCATACCCTATATGCATAAACATATATAAAAGCAAACAAACACACACATACATACACATAGTTAACATTTTTTAAAAGCAACAAACACATCAGTTTAAGAAAGAAAAAAGTTCTCACATGACCCAAATAAACACAGACACTCACCTAGCTACGTCACTCTCATAGGAGTCATCAGAGAAGGCTTCATCAACGCTTGAGGTGGGTGAGTGATTGGCTTTCTTGGCGGGAGGAGGCTGGTTAAGGGAAGCAGCTGATGATGAGACTGGTGTGACATGTGGCGTCTGGGGGGCAGGAAGGTATTCCTCCTCCCCCCCATCACCATCCATGGAAGTGTAAGAGTGATCCTCGCTTGGTGATGAGCTGATCACCATCATGCGTGCATCCCCAACCTGAAAGAATACAAGACAGAGAATTAATAGCTGTGAAGGTAAATATTTACAAAAATGAACATATTTTTGCACCTCAATTGGGTGAATGTGTAGCTAAAGTTTTCCACTGCTCCCAATCTGTGAAATAATAAATTTTACTTTTATGGCTATTTATGAGGGAGATGTTTCTGATTTCACCTACAAGTCAATATCATACTATAAAAAGAAATAAAATTCATGATTTCCTCATATTTAACAATGTACACCATCTGTTTGTATGTTTAGATGAGTAATTTTAGAACTATATTAACCCCTACGATCTGGATGACTTTATGGTCCCATTATGGAAGAATCTGGGTTGCAGGCCAGGTAACGTGAACATGCCATCACTGGGTAAAATGGCTGCGGGCCAGATGACGTGAACTTGCCTTCATGAGCGAAGGCCAGGGTGACAGAAAAGACTTGTGACAAGTGCACAAACCTCTTGGAGTGTGATTTAACTCATTTAATGCTTTGAAAGGGGCTTTAGCATTATTCCCATTGATAAATGAATGTGGAATGTAATGTGCATAAGCCATGACTGGAAGAGTGCCGGGCTCCAGCAGGACAACATTTCCGTGCTGCTCACTGTATTCCTGGCCGCTGTGACAGGCAGCGCAGATTGCATTACAGAAAATTGAAAATTACAAAAAAATTAGATATATGACACAGATAACTAAATGTTCCATACTTTTTTTTCTTGCAATTAGTTATTTACTACATAGAGAGATGATATGGTGTCTGCAAGGAAAATAAACATGACAAACATGACCATTGTAAAATGGTAAGATGGCTAAAAAAAAGTTTACACAAAATAACTTTGCAAAGGGGAGGCAGACTCTTGTCCCCGCTCATGGCTATTCGCGCATACCTGGCCTATGCATGGAACCCTCGGGATGTTGGATACTTATGTAACCCACTGCTTGTATTTTCAGCACTGTGATTTCTGTAATGCAACTGGATTCAACGGGTTAGGGTTAAGGGGGTTTAAAACTAGCAAAAGCTTACTTCTGTGTGCTTTCTTTTCCTCTTTCTCTTCCTGTTTTCTTCGTATAAAGCTGAGGTGTCTTTCCCATCTCGCAATTTAGAGTAAGATTCTGCAAAAGAACAAATCATGTGTTAGCTTTATCAATTTAATTACATGCAAAGTTATAAAAAGCATAATCATGAACAGAATTTTAAGAACAAGAAAAAGGAAGTGAAACTGAATATATCCAGCTATAGTTTTAGTATTGCCAAACACAATCCCAAGTTCCCGCCTCACCACTAGCTGGCGTGAGGATGCGTGGCCCATGCTTGAGAGCAAGCATGGCAGCTGCAGCATCTACATCTTCACTGTGCACTCCTGTTGCAGGTGTGCCAAGGCCTGCACTCACTGTGGTGGCTGCCCCCCCTGCTGTGGAGGACCCAAGACGACGGGCAAGGTAGGGGAACAACTCTGGGTCTGGCACATTGGCCCCTGCAGGCTTGGAGGGGCTGACGGCAGCAGCCTCAGCACTTGTGGCAGTTTTAGCTACACTGCCGGAAGCCCCGACTGTCTCCACGAGGTGCCTGCTGGACATAGGGCAAAGTTAATTCAAAGGTGTCTTGGATATGCTCTGTGGTTTTGCTGGAGACTTTATAATCTTTTCTGTTATAAATATAGTGTATCTACTGTTTATATGACTGTATATATATATATGTGTGTGTGTGTGTGTGTGTGTGTGTGTGTGTGTGTGTGTGTGTGTGTGTGTGTGTGTGTGTGTGTGTGTGTGTGTGTGTGTGTGTGTGTGTGTGTAATAAAAATAATAATAATAATTTAGGGTCTGCTGTGCCAGGTTCTTGTGACATAAGTCAAATTGCGGCTGGTCAGTTTATTGTGCTTATAAAATACACCCTGTGTACAAGTAATAGCTTGGGTTATCGTCTACTGGCAGTGCGCCGGAACTGAACATAGGTCAGCAAGATTGCTAGACAAGAATGCTATCACTGCACTACACAGTGCGAGTGAGTGAGGGAGTGAACGTGTGTATGTAATAATAAGAATAATAATTTAGGCTTTGTTGAGACAGGCTCTTGTGACATCAGGCATACTGTCGCTTGTTTATTCATTGTGCTTCTAAACAAACCCCTGTGGGTGAGGAAGGCCGGGGTTACCACCCCTGGCAGTGCGTGAGAACTGAACGCAGGTCATCAAGATTAGTAGACAAGAATGCTACCACGGCACAACACAATGGGAGTGATTATGAGAGGGAGAGGGTGTGTGCATGCGTGCGTGCCTCTGTGTGTGTGTGTGTGTGTGTGTGTGTGTGTGTGTGTGTGTGTGTGTGTGTGTGTGTGTGTGTGTGTGTGTGTGTGTGTGTGTGTGTGTGTGTGTGTGTGTGTGTGTGTTTGTGTATGTGTGTGTGCACGCACGCGTGTGCATGTGAGTGGGTATGCGTACTGTGTAAAATGCAAGGTACACTTCAACAAACAAAAGCCATGTCATCACTACCTTACTCAAACTGAGAGCAACTGAGTGAAAAACAAGGAAAGAAACACAAAGAGCCACAGACAACACCAATAATGAAGTGTGGTTGGATCTTTCCCCTGACCCACCTATACAGCACTGGCCTGTTGTTATATGCAGCCTTGGTGGACACCATGTAGATGCGATCCAGGTTGGAGTAGGGGTGAAAGGGTGTCTTGCTCAAGGCCTGCAGCAGGTTGGGGCGGTACGCAGGATCCACCATCCACAGAGACCCCTTGCCCAGGTTCTGTGTGTGGAGAGGAAGGGTTAGAGAGAAGGCAATGGAGATTCAGATGGGGAGGAAGGGGGGATGGGGGAGTCTTTTAGCCCTGTATCACTGTACATCTAGTGTGGAAACTGACACTGAGGGAAACAATAACAAATCAGAAGAACTTTTAAGTACTCCATCAAATTAATAAAAATTAAGAAAATGTGAAGTCTGATGGAGAGAGAGAAAGAAATGCAAACAATACATAATATTCATAAATAATACAGCAACAATATCCACAACAAAAAACAAGAAGAACAAATACACACTAACCGGAGCCTTCTCCACCTTGCGGAAGCATTTGTTAAGGGACAGGTTGTGTCTGACAGAGTTCTTCCATCCTGTAGGTGCATTTCTGAAGTAGGGGAAGTGGTCTAGGATCCAGGCATATATGTCTTTGACAGGCAGAGCCTTATTTGCAGAATCCTCAATGGCCATGAAGATGAGGCACGAGAATGAGTATGGTGGCTTGGCATTAACATGAACCTGTGAAACAAAGAATTATCATTAGTAAAACTGCACCTTTGGCATTTCCTCCCCCATTATGAATGTACATAGGTGAAAACGAAAAACAAACAAAGGAAAGAAAAGAAAAGAAAAGAAAAGAAAAAAATACAGCATGTTACAAGCTGGGATGTCTGTATAAATAAATAAATAAAATAAATAAATAAAATCAAGTACTATAATTTCTGATATGCTCCACCATGAAGACCACATTTCTTACTTATTGTTTTCTGGTTAAACATGATCTTCATAATATTTTTCTAAATCGCAAGAGAAACAGGATATCAAGCTACAAACCTGAGGATTGTAAGGTATAGGTTGCGAACGCGAGGGCTGTGTGTGAGGCTGGTCGTTGAGGGTAAGCTCTCCAGGTTCCAATGCATCAGATGACTCCTCGCCATAGTCGCTGGTTGGAGACTCGGCCTTGCTCACCTCAGCATTCCCTTGGCCTGTCTTCACCGGTGAGAGTGCAGTGCCTGGGGGGAGCAGGAACATGAACATTAATTAAGCTGTAATGATGAAGAAGAGAGATGAAGGGAAAAGCGGTTGAAGAGAAGGAAGGAGCACTGGAAATGACAAAGGAAAGAGATGGAGGGAAGGGACAAAGTGAGGAAGGGT
>NW_020868675.1:553334-565966 GCF_003789085.1 Penaeus vannamei
CAAACACAAAAGAAATTAAAATCGACACCAGACTAACAGCGTAACCTAATCTGACCTAATATGCGCTGTGTAGGGTGGAGAGGCGATGGGGGGGCGGACAAAGGGTGAAAGTAGGGTGAAGGGTGAGGCGAACGAGAACACTAGAGAAAAAAGGGAGCGAAATGGTGTATATATGGGAAAAGGGGAAGGAAGAAAGAGGGGAAGTGGGGAAGTGGGGAAGTGGGAAGTGGAAGGGGGAAGGTGAGAAGGGGAGGTGAGAAAGGAGAAGGTGAGAAGGGGAAAAAGGAAGGGGGAACGTAAAGGAGGAATAGCGGAAGGGAAAGGGAAAGGAGACAGGAGAAAAGGGGATGGGGATGGAGTGGGGCGGGGCAAGAAAGTAGAACAGAAAGGTGAGGGAAGTGGCAAAGGGAGGGTGGTTTGCGTGCGTAATTGGCAACCATGACAAGGCCTAACAACCAATCGGCCACCTTCTATCGAAATGACAGCCCTCAGCTGACCCCGCACGCAAGCACCTGCGTAAGCACCAACAACTATAAGGCCATTCACTCTTACACACAAACGCGTTCGCACACTCATCACCATACTCACCTTCATGCATGCGTACAAGGTATACATACATAATACTCAATGCTTAGTACACGGCACAGCGCAGACAGGCAGACATACTCACATACAAACATACATAAATAAACCAAGCCAATAAAAATACAAAAAAAGGCAAGGTCAAGATTACCGTTTTTTATGAGGTGTGGCAGGCATTATGGGTCAGATATAATGCTAATATTGATGACTGATAATGGCAGGAAAGAATGGGGGAGGGGGAATATATAGAAATAAACAAAGAAAAACACGAAGCAGTGGAAAGAAAGAGAAACAGAACAAGTAAAATAGCTAACTGAATCTCGCTCTCAATTATTTTCTTTTTGTTATTCCGTTGACTGTTCTATTATATTCTAGGCCTATCTGCCTGAATAAATCGCATTCCTTTATTACACTCAAATCCATTTCTTCCAAATATCTGTATGCTTATGTGTATCGCGTGTGCGTGTTATTTAATTAGTTGTCTGTTAGTATTTCTCCCTCTATCTATCTTTTTTTTTCTCTCTCACATTTTCCCTTTTCTTTCAATTCCCCGTTTCTTATGTCTCTAATTTATTGTTTTACCCGTTCTGTTGCGTACATAAGGGCTCGCATTCCATTTCATGATTGATTTGAGGTTATGGCATGCTTTCTCCCTCCCATTCCCCTTTCCTAATGTCTCGTCCTCCCTTACACTTACCATTTCTCTTAACCACCTTCTCCTATTCCCTCTCTCCCCGCTCCTCCTCCACTTCCTCCTATTCTCCTTCTCTTCCTCATTCTATTCCCCCGCTTTCAATCTCTTCCTCTTCTATTTCTTATTCCTTTCTCTCCCCCTTCCTTCCTCCTTCTTTTCCCTTCCTCTCCGCCTCCTATCCCCTCCTCTACCTTCTTATTCACCCCTTCTCCTCCTACTCTTCTTCCTCCTCACATTCTCATGTCTGTTCACACGACGTATAGACAAACAGGGAAAAAGAGAAAGACGACCAAAAGCACAACACCGAGGAGGGGAAACGAGGGACTGGCGAAAGGACGCGAGGCCAAAAATGATAAAAAAAAATAAAGGAGGCATGAAAATATGTGATAATACGTGAAAAGACGGGAAGGGACAGGGGAAAAAGTGATGAAAGGTGATGGAAAGGGGAAGAAGGAAAAAGCCTGCGTAGGAAGGAGTAGGAAGGAAGAAAGGAGGAAGAGCAGAGGGAGAAGGGAGAAGAGAGAGAAGAGGGGAGGGGAGAAATGGCGAGGAAGAGAGAGGCGGAGGAAAGACGAAAGTCGGAGAAAAGGAATGTAGGAGAGGGAGGACAAAGGCAGAGGCATGGGTGCAACAAGGAAAGGGGGAGAGAAGAGAGGAAAGGATAGAGAGAAATTAGGAGAGAGGGGAGAGAAGGGAGGAAAGGATAGAGAGAAATTGGGGAGGAGAGAAGAGAGGAAAAGGGATAGAGAGAAATTAAGAGAGAGGGATAGAGAAAATTAGGAGAGGGAGAGAGGGGATAGACAGAAATTAGGAGAGAGGGGATAGAGAGAAATTAGGAGAGAGGGGATAGGGAGAAATTAGGAGAGAGGGGAGAGAGGGGAGGGGCGGGGGTGCGTGCCAAAGAACAGAGGATGTGATTTTTATTGCCCAACTGCGGGTTTCAGGTGTCAAGGTGTTGCGGGCTCGTTAGACGGCACTCTGGGGCACATACGCACACGGGAAGTCATACACATACGCACACGGGCAGTCATACACATACGCACACGGGCAGTCATACACATACGCACACGGGAATTCATACACATACGCACACGGGCAGTCATACACATACGCACACGGAAATTCATACATACGCACACGGGAATTCATACACATACGCACACGGAAATTCATACATACGCACACGGGAATTCATACACATACGCACACGGAAATACATACGCACACGGGAATTCATACACATACGCACACAATTCATACACATACGCACACGGGCGCATACACATACGCACACGGGCAGTCATACACATTACGCACACGGGAATGCATACACATACGCACACGGCATACACATACGCACACGGGAATTCATACACATACGCACACGGGCAGTCATACACATACTCACACGGGCAGTCATACACATACGCACACGGGAATTCATACACATACGCACACGGGAATTCATACACATACGCACACGGGAATTCATACATATACGCACACGGGAATACATACACAGACGTAAATGCAAGCATGAGAACATATAAGCACTTATATAAATATAGACAAAAAATAAGCAAGACATGATACGTAGGCAAATACATGTATACTATATCATTAAGAATACTTTGCATACACACAAAGACCAATAAGTACACACACACACACACACACACACACACACACACACACACACACACACAAACGCCCTCGTAAGGGTTTGCAAGCAGATAATTAACGAAAATTTGTTTGCTATGCATTAGTACCAACCCTTTAGGGAGAAGAAGGGAAGGGGGGAGATGAAGAGAGCGGGATGAAGGGAGAGGGAGAAGGAGTGAGGGAGGAAGAATAAAATAGAGGGAGGGAGAGAAATAAAACTAATATTCCACAGCCGTAGCTAGAAATGGGCGTATATTCCCCACTGGAGTATATTCCAATGGGCGCTGTCACTCCAACATACGGCAACGTCTTGCCAGCTTTCAAAGTACAACACTAATAACTCTCTACAACGTGGGGAGGGGGAGGAGGAGGAAAGAGAAGGAAGGATTGAAAAAGAAGAGGAGGCGGAGGAGAGAGATGAACAAAGAAAAGGATTACAAAAGAACAGAGCAACGGCCAAGGAGGCACAGAGGAGGAGCCCTAATGGCAGCTCCGCTGCAACTCCCGCTAAAAGGGCCCC
This sequence comes from Penaeus vannamei, assembly GCF_003789085.1. Classification (NCBI taxonomy): domain Eukaryota; kingdom Metazoa; phylum Arthropoda; class Malacostraca; order Decapoda; family Penaeidae; genus Penaeus; species Penaeus vannamei. Next base: position 556,793 of record NW_020868675.1, read on the forward strand.
GAGCCCCTCTTACCCCTGAGCAGGTTGGAGTCCTGGAGCCACGAGAGCGACGTGAGCTCGTCGTCCGTCCTCGAGCCGCACGACGAGCCCAGGGCAGAGCAGGACGACGACGACGACGAGGACGACGACGAAGGCGGCGACAGCGAAGGGGGCGGCGACAGGGAAGGCGAAGGGGCCGAAGAGGACGACGCCAGGGTCGACGACGTCAACGCCAGCGCAGCCGACGACGAGAGGGCCGTCGTGATGGCCACCGTCGACGACGACGATGGGGGCGCGACGGCGTGGTGGATCGGACGCGGGGGGAGCGGGGGGTCCGCGCCCCCCGTCGACGCCCCGCAGCTGCTGGTGGTGATGGTGGTGGAGCTGCTGGAGGAGCAGGACGAGGAGCCGACGCCGGCCATGAGCCCGACCAGTCTCCCGCTCTCGTCATGCTGTTGGCGAAGACAAGAACTTTTAGTCAATCATTATCAACCACCATAATCATTCCTAACCAAATCATCATTCCTACCATTTTTTTTCTTACTAAAATCTAAAATGTCACAACCTTCAATCACACCCTTCGCCGCACTTTATACATGTGAATAAAGCACATGAATTTGCATGAGTTGCTCCTCTTTCGCCGACACTCAAGACTGAGTCTTCGAGAGCCTCTGAGGCGACAAGGGAGCCGGTCCTTATAGTAGCAAAACTCAAATGGCTGCAACTGCCACTTGAACTACGGCGGAAAATGAATTAAAGAGACCGTTTACATGAAGCGATGTTTCTCAGTCATGGAAACATTGATTGGTACAATTAATTAAATAAAATATATAATTCAAAGAAACATAATAGTCATTTATCCAAGAAGAAATAAATATTATGTAAAATAGAGAGAGAGAGAGAGAGAGAGAGAGAGAGAGAGAGAGAGAGAGAGAGAGAGAGAGAGAGAGAGAGAGAGAGAGAGAGAGAGAGAGAGAGAGAGAGAGAGAGAGAGAGAGAGAGACGGAGGGAGGGTCGGTGTAGAAAGAAAGACATTCTGCATCTCCCATCACAAACAGGGTGAGGAAAATCCAACTCCCTAGGTTCCTCCTTTCCTCACTCTCGGCCACTACTCCTTCCCTCCTTCCTTTCCTCCGAATAACAATCTCCTACCTGCCCCTCCCCCTCTTCCCTCCTCCTTCTCCTCCTAGTCTTCTTCCTCCTTCCCCTCTACCTCCACCACTCCCCTCCTCCTCCTCCTCCTCCAGTCTCTCTTCCTTCTACCCACATCTACCCCTCTCCTCCTATTCCTCTTTCCTCCTCCACCTCTCCCCCTCCATCTCCACCTCCACCTCCTCCATCTCCCCCTCCTCCTTCCTCCCTCCCCCTCCCCCGCCAGGTGTGCTCACTATGGCAACCGAGGGGCCTCCTGTGCGTGGTGTGACGTGAAGCCATGGCAACCTGCATATCTAATGTGCGTCTTCCTGCCTCGTTGCTACTTCAATACGCCCGACGCCAGGCCACGCCCTATGCGTCGCTCGGTTCATTTTTTTTTTATCTATTATTATTATTATCATTTTATTTATCATTTATTATTATTATTTGGGGGAGGGGGGCGTTTCTGTTTTTTTTTGGATGACCTCTCTCTTTATCTTTTCACTTCCCCTCTTTTTTTTTTATCTTTTTTCTCTATCTTTCTTTTCTTATTTCTCTCTCTCTCTCTCTCTCTCTCTCTCTCTCTCTCTCTCTCTCTCTCTCTCTCTCTCTCTCTCTCTCTCTCTCTCTCTCCCCTCCCTCTCTCACCCCCATACCCTTTTACATAACTATCTGTAGCAGCAATTGAAATGACAATAGCAATAACGTCAGGAATGATAAAAATAATAACAAAAATATCAGCCAATAAACAACAACATCCAAATACAAGAAAAGTAAAACAAAAAGATAAACAACTAACTCCGGAAAGAAAAAAGGAAAAAGAAAAGAAAAGAAAAGAAAAGAGACAAGTTATAGCCCCTTCAAGTGGGGGGTGGAGAGGAGGAACAGAACGAAGGAGGAGATGAGGAAAAAAAAAAGAGAAAATGAGGGGAAGGGATGAAAGAAGAGGGAAAATGAAAGAAAAAATGGAGGAAAGTTATAAGAAAAGAAGGGATAAAAAGAATTTAAAGGGTAGGGAGGAGAAAAAAGGATTAGGAGCAAGGTAAAAGAGAGGAAAAAATGGAGAAAAAAAGAAGAAAGAGGAGAGGAAATGTAGTGACTAAATAAAGGAAGCAAGAAAAAAGAACTACCCAAGGGAGGGGAAGGGGGAAGAAGGAGGAGGAGAGGAGGAGGAGGAGGAGGAGCAGAAGAGGAGGAGGAGGAGGAGGAGGCAGAAGGAGGAGGCAGGAGGAGGAGGCAGAAGGAGGAGGGGAGGAGGAGGAGGAGAAGGAGGGGGAGGAGGAGGAGGAGAAGGAGGAGGAGAGGAGGAGGAGAGGAGGAGGAGGGGAGGAGGGGAGGGGAGGAGGGGAGGAGGTGGGGGTATAATTCTGTCCTCTTGATTCCGTCGATACAAGATAAGGATCTCAACCCCCCCCCCACACACACCACACCCACGCGCGTCCTTGCGGCTCCGTGCGGGTGTGCTGGGGGAGGGGGGGGGTGGAGAGGGAAGGGGGAGGTGTTTTCTGTTCATTTAATGTTCTCTCTGTTCCCTTTCCCCGATATCTACTGGTCTCTCAATCTATCTCTATAATCGAATCTCTCTTTTTCTTGTTTTCGTTATTCCTTTTTATTACGCTTTTTTATTGGTCACATTCTCTCTATAATGATCTATTATATGTTCTTCTTATCCCAGTTTCTACATCGTTTTTTTTTTCTCTCTCTCTCTCATTAACTTTCTTTTCGATTTACCTCCTAATCTTCCACCATATTCTTTCCTCTTTCTCTATCTCCATTCCCTTATTTTAGCTCTTCCTTTACCTCATATAAATCTCCTTTCCTCTCCCTCTCTTCCCTCCTTGACCTCCCCTCTTTCTCCTCTTATCTTCTCTCTCACCTTTTTTCCAACTTCCTTACCTTGCCAACATTACTTATCATTTTTTGTTCATTTTATCTGACTAGCACCAGTTCAGCAGTGCCCCCCCCCCAGGCTACACTCACACACACCAAAATATCGATTAGCAAACGAATAGCACGCGCACAAACAGATAAACAAACACGCACCAAATACTAGACTGGCAAACAAACAGCAAAAAACAACAAACAAACAAACAAAGTAAATAATCGACTGGTAAAGCAAACAACACAACAAACAAACACGCACCAAGCAATCGACTGGCAAACACAAACAAAACAAACAAACAAACAACAAACACAAACTAAATAATCAACTGATAATCAAATAACACAAACAAACATCATACAACCGACTGGCAAACAAACAAACAACAACACACAAACCAAATAATCAACTAGTAAACAAACGGCACGCGCACAAACAAACAAACAAACCCCCCTCCCCCACCCCCACCCACCCCACACACAAACCACACACGCAAACACAACCCCCCCACCCCACCCCCTCCACTCACACGCAAACACAACCCCACCCCTCCCCCCCCCACACACGCAAACACAACCCCCACCCTACCCCACTCACACACAAACACACCCCCCCCACCCCTCTCCACTCACACGCAAAACACCCCCCACCCAACACTCACACGCAAACACAACCCCCACCCCCCCCACCCCACTCACACACATAATAACAGAGAGTGCGATATCAACGATTAAGACGCTATCATGGGCCACTAAAAAGGCAAATAGCGTAATGACGATAAAGGCTGCAATAAACATTACTCACAGTCCAAGATAACGAAAGTGAGCCAAAGAGAGAGAGAGAGAGAGAGAGAGAGGAGAGAGAGAGAGAGAAGAGAGAGAGAGAGAGAGAGAGAGAGAAGAGAAGAGAGAGAGAGAGAGAGAGGGGGGGGAGAGAGAGGGAGGGAGGGAGAGAGAGGGAGGGAGAGAGAGGGAGAGAGAGAGAGAGGGGAGAGAGAGGAGGGAGAGAGAGGGAGAGAGAGAGAGAGAGAGAGAGAGAGAGAGAGAGAGAGAGAGAGAGAGAGAGAGAGAGAGAGAGAGAGAGAGAGAGAGAGAGAGAGAGAGAGAGAGAGAGAGAGAGAGAGAGAGAGAGAGAGAAGAAGAGAGAGAGAGAGAGACGCGAATCAAACAACCCCCCAATACACAAAAACATAAATAACAAAATACTTTGATGATGATGATGACGACGACCTTGAAGATAGTAGTCGTGGTGGTGTTTTTGAGATAATAGCGTGTAATATTTAGAAAGAAAGAAAGAAAGAAAGAAAGAACGAAATTAACAAAACGTATTGTCAGAGGATCAAAGAAAAAAAATAATACTAAAATCAAAAAACGTAAAATAATTACAAAAAATATTTCATCCCTTATGATTTTTCTGTTTCTCCATGCGTTATGATAATTTCTATTCCTTTATTATCCTTTTCTTTCTTTTGCTTGTTTCCTTTTCGAGGTGATTTGTTTTTTTCTGCTTCTTGAACTTCCTTTCCAACCGTCTCCTCCCTTCTTCCTTCCTCTCTCTCCCCATTCCTACCTATCCTATTTAACCCTTCCTCTTAATCCTTTCCACCCATGCTTTTATACCCCCCCTGACCCTTCCCACCACCCACTCTGCCCCTATGACCTTTCCCATCCCTCCCCCACCCCCTCTGACCCTTGTGACCCTCCCCCTCCCTCTGCCCCCTCTGGCCCTTCCCCTTCCCCCACCCCTCTGCCCCCTGTGACCCATCCCCCCCCTGCCCCCTGAGAATCAATGTCACAGCTCCAGCCCCCGTGGCACTAACGATGACAAGTGTGGTCACACCCCTGACGGCTCCACCAAAGATTATGACGACGATGACCATAAGGACGATGAATACGACCATTGCGATGACGACCACGACCAGGACGACGGCGGCGACGGTGACGCATGCGACTGTGACTTTGACTGACGACGAAGGTCCTGCTCAATCTTGGGTCGTCCTCGATCTACGACTCCCATGGGGCTCTTTCCCCAATATTCACACCCTCCCCTCCTTCTCCCTCTCTCTTTCTCTTTCCTCTTCTCCTCCTCTCTCTCCATTCTTTCCTCCTTCGTTCTTTTCCTTTCTTTTCTCCCTTCTTTCATTTTTGTCTTTCTCTACCCTCCCCCCTCTCATTTTTCTCTATCCCATCTCTCCCACTTTCTACTTCTTCTGCTCTCCACCTCCTCCCTTAGTCCTTTTTACACTCTTCCCCCTCCCTCCTCTCTTTCTCCCAATTCCTTCAAACTCTCCCTTCTACTCTTCATCCTCCTCTTCCTCTTTCCCTTCCTGCCCTTTTCCTCCTCTCACCTCCCACACCTCTTTCCCCCCTTCCCTTCAACTTCTCTTATCTCTTCCTCCCTCGCCTTTCTCATTTCCCTCATTCACCTCAAATCCCTGTCCTTCCATTACCTCCCCGCCTCCTCCCTCCTCTTGGTTGGTCCTCTACACTCTATTCATTCTTATTACTACATCCCCCTCCCCTTCCTCCTTGCCTCTCTCCACCTCTCGGGATAGGTTATAATAAGCCCTCCCTAATATTCATCTGGCTAGCTGTGGAATAATCAACATCAGGAAGTTCACTATATGATATAGGGGTCTATCAGATGTGAAGAATCATCGGACAGCCAGCGGATAAGAAGCAGTGTAAACACCATGTTAACTGAGACATCATACTTGTGCATTGACAACACAATCAACGGACAAATTATTTGGATGTAATTTTCGTGAATTTTCACAAAATTAACAGATGAGAGAGTATTTTAGAAGAGAGAGAGAGATGATGTAGAGAGAGAGAGAGATGAGAAGTAGAGAGAGGAGGGAAGAAGAAGAGAGAAAGATAAGAAGAAAGAAAGAAAGAAGAAAGATAAGAAAAGAAAGAAAGAAAGAAAGAAAGAAAGAAGAAAGAAAAGAAAGAAAGAAAGAAAGAAAGAAAGAAGAAAGAGAAAGAAGAAGAGAAGAAAAAAAAGAGAAAAAGAGAAGAGAGGGTGACACAACGCACACACACATATCTATCTATCTACGTATCTATATACATATGAGGGTGAATATTACCATAATGCACCATAACAATTCGTTCTTATTCACCCCTTGAAGATAGCAAAAGAAATGGCAAAAATCCAATATATTATTCACGGAGAGAATAAATCCATAACCAGGAGGCCAAATGAACCCGACATATAACCAACAAATAACTCGCATACACATTATCACATTTAAAATTCCGTATGAAAAAACACATCACAACACACATACACACATAAACACACACATACACACACACACACACACACGCACATAAACACCGCATACGAAATATACACACAAACAAACCCGAACAACAACAGACAGAAACATCCACATCAAATCTCTTTCCCTCCCTCCCGCCGTCCCCACCCCCCCACCTTCCGGGCCCTGTAACCCCCCTCCCTGGACACCCTACCCACCCTCCTACTAACCCCTACCACCTATACTTCCCCCCTTAGACATGATTTCCCCTTAAGAATAGCAAGTCACTAATATTACAACCTGGATGAGATATTAATTTCGTCCGGCGGTGATCGAGTCGCAGGGGTTGGGGGTAAGGGGTGAGGAGTAAGGGGTGGGGAGTAAGGGGTGGGGGGTGAGAGTGGGGGGTTGGACGGAGGGAGGTGGACCGTCCGCAGAACGGCGGCATCTCGGTTCTCTGTCCGGGCCTACACTTTCTCCCGGAGCCGAGAATCAACTGTAAGATGGTACAAGATACCGTCACTCTGGTCCTCAGTAGCTCCTCCTTTCCCGGGGCCCACACTTTCACCTAAATTCACGGATCTCCAGTACGGTAAATGTGATGAACACAATCTGCTCCGAAGTATCCCTTCCTCTCCCGAGTCCACACTTTTTCCCAGAGTCAAGGATCCAAATAATAATAATAATAATAAAAACATAGCGTAAAGAACCTTCTCCTAAGCATATCCTTCTCTCCCCGGGCCCACACTTTTCCCCAGAGCCAAGGATCCACAATACGAAGAAAAAGAAGAAGAAACAGCGTAAAAACACCCCTCCTTTCCCCGGGCCCACACTTTCTCCAAGAGTCCCGGAGGAGCGACGGCCACGCGGGACGACAAAGACCACGACCACGACCACGACCGACGACCCCGGACAAAGGGCGGCCCACGACCGGTCCCCACGAGGCATCTCCACGAGGCGACCGAGAGTCACGTTGGCGCCCTGGTAGCCATACGATAAATTGATTGATAGGAGGATGGGGGAGGAGAGGGGGGGGAAAAAGGGAGGAGAAGAGGGGGGGGAGTGGGGAAGGGGGGAGGATGGGGAAGGCGGAAGGGGGAAGGAGGACTGGGGAAGGGCTGGGAAGGAGAAGGGGGGGGACTGGGGAAGGGCTGGGGAGGGGAAGGGGGAGGGAAGGGGAGGGGAAGGGGGGGAGGATGGGAAGGGAAGAGGGAAGGGAGGAATGGGCGAAGGGAAGGGGGAGAGGAGGAGGGCTGGGGAAGGGGGAGGTTGGGGAAGGTAAAGGAAGGGAAAGGGAAAGGGGGGAAGGGGAGAAGGAAGGGGGAGATGGGGGAGAGGATGGGAGAAGGAAGGGGGCCGAGGGAAAGAAGGTGACAAGGAGGAAAGAAGGAAGGGGGGGAGGGGAAGAAGGAAGAAGGAAGGAAAGGGAGGGAAGGAAAAGGAAGGGGAGGAGGGAAGGAGAAAGGAAGGAGGGAGAAAGGAGGGAGGGAAGGAACGAAGAGGAGGGAAGGGGAGGGAGGAAGGGGAGGAGAAAGGAGGATGAAGGCGAAAGAGAGGGGGAAGGGGAAGAGAAGGAAAATGATGAGGACAAGGAAAAGGGGAGAGGGTTGAGGTCAGGAAAGGGGGAAAGGAGAAGGGAGAAAGGAGGAGAAGAAGGAAGAGTGTGACAGAGAGGGAGAGAGATAACCAAAGAGATGAGAATGGGAGATAGGTAACCCGAGAAGATACGGGAAGAAGTAGGAGTGTGACAGAGAGGAAGAGAGAGAACCGAAGAGATGAGAACGGGAGATAGGAAAACAAAGAAAAAAAAAGAAAGAAATATATGCAATCACATTAAAAATAAAGAAAAATCACAGTTCCCTCCCGCCATCGACGAGTAAAATCGCTCGACTACTTTTACTTCCTTCACTGGCCACCAGAGGGCCGGATCACGCCCCCCCCCCACACACACAAAAAGAAAAGAAAAAGAAAGAAAGAATATATACGAAGGAATATACATACAAAAACGACAACTGGCAAAACAGCAACTAGCAATAACAATAACAAGAATACAATAACAAAAAAAAAAAAAAAAAAAAAAAAGCGCAACAATCCATTCTCACGCTACGCAAAGGGGTGAGAGGGAGTGTGGGGGGGGGACTGGTCCTATACAGAAAAAAAGTGAAATAAACCTATGAGGAAAAAAAATAAATAAATAAAAAAAAGAAGAAAAAGCAAAAAAGTGAAGAAGACGAACGATGACGACGAAGAGAAGGAAAATAACGAAGAAAAAATAAAAATCAAAGAAAAATTATTCTAAAAATGAGGGTACTGCACTCCAGGCGAATTCTCAATAAACAAACAGCAACAAATGGTGTCGTTTTGGCGGAGAAGGAGCATGGGGTGGGGAGGTGGGGGTGGGGGGTGGGGGTGGGGGTGGGGTGGGAAGGTGTCCATCACGGAGGGGAAAAGAGGGGAGACAGGAGGGGAGGAAAGAGGTGGCACGTGCGCGATAAGTGGTGTGGGGAGAGGAAGGTGAGAGAGAGAGAGAGAGAGAGAGAGAGAGAGAGAGAGAGAGAGAGAGAGAGAGAGAGAGAAGAGAGGAGAGAGAGAGAGAAGAGAGAGAGAGAGAGAGAGGAGAGAGAATAGAAGAGTGTATAGACGGGAAGTGGAGAGAGGAGAGGAGAGAGAGAGGAAACGAGAGGAGAGAGAGAAGAGAATGAGAATAGAGGAGAAAGCGAGAAGAGTGTAGAGGAATGAAAGTGCTAGACGAGGACCAAGTAACAGAGGAAGAATGGAAAGAGAGAGGAGAAAAGGAAGGGAATTGAGAGAGGGAAAAGAAATACGGAGAGAGGAAGAGTGAGAAACAAATTGTGTGTGTGTGTGTGTGGGGGGGTGTAACGAACAGAAACACAAGAGAGAGGAGAAAACCGAA
>NW_020868675.1:566066-568566 GCF_003789085.1 Penaeus vannamei
CACACACACACACACACACACACACACACACAACACACACACACACACACACACACACACACAAACAACACACACACACACACAAACGCCCTCGTAAGGGTTTGCAAGCAGATAATTAACGAAAATTTGTTTGCTATGCATTAGTACCAACCCTTTAGGGAGAAGAAGGGAAGGGGGGAGATGAAGAGAGCGGGATGAAGGGAGAGGGAGAAGGAGTGAGGGAGGAAGAATAAAATAGAGGGAAAGAGAGAAATAAAACTAATATTCCACAGCCGTAGCTAGAAATGGGCGTATATTCCCCACTGGAGTATATTCCAATGGGCGCTGTCACTCCAACATACGGCAACATTCGCCAGCTTTCAAAGTACAACACTAATAATTCTCTACAACGTGGGGAGGGGGAGGAGGAGGAAGGAGAAGGAAGGATTGAAAAAGAAGAGGAGGCGGAGGAGAGAGATGAACAAAGAAAAGGATTACAAAAGAACAGAGCAACGGCCAAGGAGGCACAGAGGAGGAGCCCTAATGGCAGCTCCGCTGCAACTCCCGCTAAAAGGGCCCCGAGCCCCTCTTACCCCTGAGCAGGTTGGAGTCCTGGAGCCACGAGAGCGACGTGAGCTCGTCGTCCGTCCTCGAGCCGCACGACGAGCCCAGGGCAGAGCAGGACGACGACGACGACGAGGACGACGACGAAGGCGGCGACAGCGAAGGGGGCGGCGACAGGGAAGGCGAAGGGGCCGAAGAGGACGACGCCAGGGTCGACGACGTCAACGCCAGCGCAGCCGACGACGAGAGGGCCGTCGTGATGGCCACCGTCGACGACGACGATGGGGGCGCGACGGCGTGGTGGATCGGACGCGGGGGGAGCGGGGGGTCCGCGCCCCCCGTCGACGCCCCGCAGCTGCTGGTGGTGATGGTGGTGGAGCTGCTGGAGGAGCAGGACGAGGAGCCGACGCCGGCCATGAGCCCGACCAGTCTCCCGCTCTCGTCATGCTGTTGGCGAAGACAAGAACTTTTAGTCAATCATTATCAACCACCATAATCATTCCTAACCAAATCATCATTCCTACCATTTTTTTTCTTACTAAAATCTAAAATGTCACAACCTTCAATCACACCCTTCGCCGCACTTTATACATGTGAATAAAGCACATGAATTTGCATGAGTTGCTCCTCTTTCGCCGACACTCAAGACTGAGTCTTCGAGAGCCTCTGAGGCGACAAGGGAGCCGGTCCTTCTAGTAGCAAAACTCAAATGGCTGCAACTGCCACTTGAACTACGGCGGAAAATGAATTAAAGAGACCGTTTACATGAAGCGATGTTTCTCAGTCATGGAAACATTGATTGGTACAATTAATTAAATAAAATATATAATTCAAAGAAACATAATAGTCATTTATCCAAGAAGAAATAAATATTATGTAAAATAGAGAGAGAGAGAGAGAGAGAGAGAGAGAGAGAGAGAGAGAGAGACGGAGGGAGGGTGGGTGTAGAAAGAAAGACATTCTGCATCTCCCATCACAAACAGGGTGAGGAAAATCCAACTCCCTAGGTTCCTCCTTTCCTCACTCTCGGCCACTACTCCTTCCCTCCTTCCTTTCCTCCGAATAACAATCTCCTACCTGCCCCTCCCCCTCTTCCCCCTCCTCCTTCTCCTCCTAGTCTTCTTCTTCCTTCCCCCTCTACCTCCACCACCTCCACCTCCTCCTCTTCCTCCTCCTAGTCTTCTTCTTCCTTCTACCCACATCTACCTCCCTCTCCTCCTATTCCTCCTCCTCCATCTCCCCCTCCTCCTTCCCTCCCCTCCCCCTCCCCCGCCCAGGTGTGCTCACTATGGCAACCGAGGGGCCTCCTGTGCGTGGTGTGACGTGAAGCCATGGCAACCTGCATATCTAATGTGCGTCTTCCTGCCTCGTTGCTACTTCAATACGCCCGACGCCTGGCCACGCCCTATGCGTCGCTCGATTCATTTTTTTTAATCTATTATTATCATTATCATTTTATTTATCATTATTATTATTATTTTTTTTGGGGGGGGAAGGGGGGAGGGGGGCGTTTCTGTTTTTTTGGATGACCTCTCTCTTTATCTTTCCACTTCCCCTCTTTTTATCTTTTTTCTCTCTATCTTTATCTTTCTTATTTCTCTCTCTTGCTCTCTCTCTCTCTCTTGCTCTCTCTCTCTCTCTCTTTCTCTTTCTCTTTCTCTTTTTCTCTTTCTCTCTCTCTCTCTCTCTGTCTCTCTCTCTCTCTCCCTCTCTCTCTCTCTCTGTCTCTCTCTCTCTCTCCCTCTCTCCCCCCCATACCCTTTTACATAACTATCTGTAGCAGCAATTGAAATGACAATAACAATAACGTCAGGAATTATAAAAATAATAACAAAAATATCAGCCAATAAACAACAACATCCAAATACAAGAAAAAGTAAAACAAGAAGATAAACAACTAACTCCGGAAAGAAAAAAGGAAAAAGAAAAGAAAAGAAAAGAAAAGAGACAAGTTATA